>CAOKZL010003155.1:0-121559 GCA_948472985.1 Iguana delicatissima
AGTCTGACATCTGGAAGGTTGTAGCTTGCCTATCCCTATATTATTCTAGTAAAGTAACTTGGTCTTTTCTTCTTATGCTGCTATTGAAATGAACCACTGTCATTACTCCAAAAGTAATTAGTTACAAATAACTATTACTTTTAAATAATTACTTCTGTGATGCAGCCTTGATGTTAAGGAGTTAAAACTAATATTATATGAAATATATATATCTGCACATCATATATATATTAAAGGCTCTGACAAAGAAGCTCATTTTTATAAGTCTTTTTTACTTTCTCCCAGCCTCCTTTTCCCTCCTCATCTTCTGTGTAGCTGAAGTTTTTAAGCAGCATCACCACTGGAAGGATGATAAAAGAGGACTGTAGAAACGCAGACTTTCTATGTCAGATTACAGCAGCACCTCTGCAGTAGACAATGAAATGAAGCTTGAGCTGGGAAAATAGTTGGGTCATTCTCTGGCTGATCTTACTGTTGCTGAGTGTGCATGTCTGCAACAGGCAGCTACCTCTAGAATCTTTAACTTAGAGGAAAACAGAAAGAAAAGAAGAGAGCAGATATACCTGCTTTACTGGCAATTTCCAGCATGTTAAAAAAATGTTTGTACATTTGGTCACCAAAACAGAAAGCTAAGAAAAAGTAATCCCTGGATACCTTTTGGAAGAAGCCTTCAGGTGATCTCTAGAATGATAGAATCAGATTTGGAAGAGCTTCGTAGGCCTTGAGTCCATTTTGCCTCGCCCCACAACTCAATGCAGGTACTCCAGCTGGGAGCATCCATAGCAGGCAGCTGTCCAGCCTCTGCAGAGAAAGAAGACCCCTCCCCTCCTTCTTTAGATAATTGGTTCCATTGCTGAACTGCTCTTACCCTCAAGATGTTCCTTCTGATGTTCAATCAAAATCTATCCTCCTGTAACTTAAAACCATTAGATCTGGTTCTACCCCTTGGTTCTACATGTATTCTCCTATAGACCACAAGCTGAACATGAGTCAGCAGTGTGATGCGGCAGCCAAGAAAGCCAGTGCAAGTCTCGGCTACATCAATAAGAGTATGGTGCCTAGATCGAGGGAGGTACTGGTACCACTCTACTCTGCTTTGGTTAGACCTCATCTTGAATACTGTGTCCAGTTCTGGGCACCCCAATTCAAGAAGGACATGGTCAAGCTGGAGCAAGTCCAGAGGAGGGCGACCAAAATGGTGAGGGGCCTGGAAGCCATGCCCTATGAGGATAGACTTAGAGAGCTGGGTATGTTTAGCCTGCAGAAGAGAAGGTTAAGAGGGGACATGATAGCCATGTTTAAATATCTGAAGGGATGCCATATAGAGGAGGGAGAGGGCTTGTTTACCGCTGCTTCAGAGACCAGAACAAGGAGCAATGGATTCAAGCTGCGGGAAAGGAGATTCCACCTGAACCTCAGGAAGAACTTCCTGATGGTCAGGGCTGTCCGGCAGTGGAATGTGCTGCCTCGGAGTGTGGTGGAATCTCCTTCTTTGGGGGTTTTTAAGCAGAGGCTAGATGGCCATCTGTCGGGAATGCTTTGAGGGTGTTCCTGCATGGCAGGGGGTTGGACTGGATGGCCTGTGTGGTCTCTTCCAACTTTACATTTCTATAATTCTATGATTCTATGGAACAGAGCAAGGCACTACTCATTTGAACTCATGTTAATGTCATCTGAGATAAATAGCTTTCTATTGTTGTTGTTAATCATTCAAATTCACTGTACAACTGAACTGTTGTGTAACTGCTGAATTGTTATTGAGTTAAGATTGGGATCTAATTTTAAAAGCAATTTACAGTGCAGTTCACAGTGTAAACTTACTAGGAAACAAGTCCAAATCATAGAATCATAGAATGATAGAGCTGGAAGAGACCACAGCAGCCATGGAGTCCAACCCCCTTACCATGGGTGAACACATACTCAAAACACCCCCCAGCAAATAGTCATCCAGCCTCTGTTTAAAAACCTCCAGAGAAGGAGACTCCACCACACTCCAAGGCAGCATATTCCACAGTCAATGGCTCTTACTGTCAGGAAGTTCTTCCTTATATTTAGGTGAAATCTCTTTTCCTGTAGCTTGAATCTATTGCTCTGTGTACTAGTCTCTGGCGCAGCAGAAAACAATAGAGTGCTTTGGGAATTACATCTGAATGAATTCAAACTTGATTAGATTATTAGGTTCCCAAAGACACACTATGACAATCATTATGTTTCATTCAGACAGGTGTTTTTTTTTTTGAGTAACAGCTTTCCATTTTTATACCATTATTCTTCAGTTTAAGTAAAGATATAGGTTAGAATGTTTAAACTGATTATATTATTACTTTAATTTTTCCCACTGTTTATTTAATATTTTATGGCACATTCGAAGGAGACCCAGGCTGCAATCATGTACTTGGTTAGAGGTTCTTCTGAAATAACTGGGACCTGGGTAGAAGAGTGTGCTGCCAAGTTGCAGTACTAGTATATACTTTATACACAATCTCTTTGGATTCCATGAGCAAGTAAACTACTAAATACATAAGAAGTGGGTGGCTAGTTAAACTTTTATCTTCCTGTTCTTACATCAAGTTGACCCAGGCATCCCACTTAATATTACATCCTAATATTGATTTATTTAAAATAATTGTTATAAAACCACATCAATTCCTTCATTTCAAGGAACTGCACTCCTTAGCAATTCATAGGTGATTAGCAAATACTTGAGCCCCCCCCCCGCCACCCTTTGGCCTAGGAGTTTCGCCCCATCTGAAATTTAGATGGAGAGCTGCTATTGAGCGAAAGGCACCTCTGGAGGACTTAGGTCCTAAATGTCTTGCTGGTAGATACTAAAGGTCACCAGACTGTGGAATGGAAGTGGCAGGTGAATGTCTGGGACTAGAGGAAGAAGGTGATTTGTTTCCTTTTGTTTGGCTAGTTGTCAGAAAGGAGAAGCATGGAGAGAGGGAGACTAAAGAAGAAGAAAAGAAAAGTGACTTCCAGGAATTGCCAGCTTTTTCTACTGCGGCTGCTCTTGTGCTTTTAACAGCTGCACCAACCTACAGAAACATGATTAGGAAAGCTCTCCCCACAATTTCATCTCTGTGCCAGGATAATTTTCCCCTGCTTAATTTTTGCATATTTAGATATTTTTAAAGGAAAGAAAAGTCTTACTGATGCTCCCTTTCCTTGTTGTTAAAGGGAGCATTTAGAGCAAAGACTTGTATTTTTTATTCTGTTGCTTCATAAAGTGTGATGTACTTGCTGGTACTGTGAATAAATAAGACAATTTGGACTTTTTAGCACCTGCAGCAGACTGAACCAGTGCTTGAATAAAGCAGGCCAGCAAACCTCCAGCATCAGTCAAACAGAAGGGAGATCTTTGGAAGGCTGATAGAAGTCTCTTCATCAGAACATCAGTCACGGAGGGGAAACCTCCTTCAAAACAAATGTGCTTGCGATGACTTCCTGGAATGGGGAGTGATAAGTTGTTTTGATCATATTCTCTCAGTTTGTGTGATGGGCATTTGCAACAGCAAATGCGCTAAGCATGACTCACTAGGAAAGACAATAATGCTTGGCAGCGTAGAAGGAAAAGAGGAAGACACATTGCGGATGGATGGACTCAGTCAAGGCAGTCCCAGTCCTGTGAGGCTGTGGGAGCTGAGCAGTTGATGAAGAGATGACTTGGAGGTCTCCTGTTTATAGGGTCACCATAAATTGAAGTTGATTTGATGGCAGTTAACAACAATAAATATAAAAAAATGCAAGAATTCCCTGTTCTCATCTTGCTGTCCTCTGTGGTGAAAAGTTCTCTGTTTAAACTATAGTGGTACAAATGGCTGTGTGAGATTTGTTCAAAGTTACTACAGAGCTACTTTGTGGACAGTTATTCCTTGCATCTCCTAGAAGCCATGGTTCCTGAAGGATTCTGGGAGATTTACTCCAAGAAAGGAACATTGATAATTTCTGATATAGTGTTGTCATTTTAACCAAATAAAATAAAATAAAATAAAAATAAAAAGGACATAACATATGGTAGCAGTTAATTTAAACCAATTTAAAATGATGATCTTTTCCCTCCTGCACAGCACAATGAGTTTCGGCACTGCATGCTGCTTTAATCCAAATTTTGTCATATTTCTTCTGTAAGACAAGAGGCACAGGGGTGTCATGCTTCACATTAATAACACTACAGAGCATTGTCCCATTTAGGCTTCACTCATGGGCAGTATGATGTATTTACAACTCTCTGTGTCCCATACTTGGAAAAATAAGTGACTCTTTAGATTATAGCTCCTAGAGTCTTCCAGCTAGCATGGAGGTTGCAGTTAAAAAGTAACTTTTCCCAACTTGCTTTGTACCATTGCAGCAGCTGATTAGAGTGTAAATTTGGTTCAAGCACTGCCTTAGTCATGAACAGGTAAACGATTGTTCTTACTGTGGCTCTTGTCTGTAATTTCAGGATGCGGAAGATTGGATTGTACTGACAGTTCATTGTAGTCTAAACTTTGGTGTGAAGCTGTGGCTGGCCCTCATTTTATGAACACTAAGGTTTCATATGACCCTTTACTGAAGGACTTAGAATCATAGAATCAAAGAATCATAGAGTTGGAAGAGATTACGGGGGTCATCCAGTCCCACCTCCTGCCATGCAGGAACCCACATCACAGCACTCCCAGCAGAGGGCCATCCAGCCTCTGCTTAAAAACCTCCAAAGAAGGAGACTCCATCACACTCTGAGGCAGCAAATTCCACTGGCAGGCAGCTCTGACAATCAAGAAGTTCTTCCTGAGGTTCAGGTGGAATTGTTACCCTGTGAATTGGGGGTCCCGGGAGGGGCGCCCAAATAACCAAACAACAACAAGCAAGATGGGGAAATTAGCAGGAGCACTCTCTTGGCTAACGAGAGGCAGGGTAACTTAGCGGGAATCTTTTACCCTATGTATACAGCGTCAGGTCAGTGAGCAGGCAAAATAGTTCAAATAGCAATTAAGATGTATTAGACAATTATTAATAAAACATGAAACACACTCCTAACTAGAATAGGAAATAGAGTTTTTGGGGAATGGGTGATACATCACCAATCCTGCAGTCCTGGGGAAGCCAATGGAGATTAGAAGGACTTGGTGCGGCAGCCGAGGGGAGCTCGCAGAACGAGGCGGCAGTAAGGCAGGAGAGCAGTCCGAACGCAAGTCCGTTGAGTGGTCCGAGGAGCTCTCAGAACTGGATTTTTTTTATCAGGGAAAGAACGACCGTAGGCTAGTCTGGTCTTGGGCGAAAACAGTAAGTTTTGGGTTGGAGACAATGCCTCTGAAAGGTCAGAATTTACACGATTGAGTTATGTTCCGAATTGACAAGGGTATGGCTGGTATGTAAATGCGGCCAGCTCGGCATTTAAGCACTTAGCTCACCAGGGTGCCCTCTCAGGGCAGAGGGTCTCTTTGTTTATCGTGCATTGGTAATGAGGGTGTTTGTTTCGGGAGGTCCCCTAAAGCAGGTCTGGCAATCTTTGGCTTGGTTTGGTGTGAGCAGCAAATAGTAGCCATACCTAGCTTCGCACTTGTTCGGTGGCCTCACAAACAGTTGGCTGGTGGCAGAGTAGGGCCGAATTGTGATATCAAAATGATATCTTTGGTTCACTAAAGGCCAGGCCAGTACACGGTGGTAACAGAATCTCCTTTCCTGCAGCTTGAATCCATTGCTCCTCATCCTAGTCTCTGGAGCAGTGGAAAATAAGTCCGCTCCCTCCTCAACATGACATCCCTTCAAATATTTAAACATGGCTATCATGTCCCCTCTTAACCTTCTCTTCTGCAGACTAAACATCCCAGCTCCTGAAGCTGCTCCTCATAGGGCATGGCTTCCAGACCCTTCACCATTTTTGTCACCCTCTTCCAGCTTGTCAATATCCTTCTTGAATTGAGGTGCCCAGAACTGGACACAGTAGTTCCAAATGAGGTCTAACCAAAGCAAAATGGAGTGGTACCATTACCCCTTGTGATCTAGACACCATACTTCTGTTGATGCAACTAAGAATCGCGTTGGCTTTCTTGGCTGCCACATCACACTGCTGACCTCATGTTCAGCTTGTGACCTACCAAGACTCCTAGAATCCTTTCACACATACTGTTATCCAGCCATGTGTCCCTCATCCTATATTTGTGCGTTCCATTTTTTCTGCCTGAGTGTAGGATCTTACATTTCTCTCTGTTGAAATTCATTCTGCTCGCTTTGGCCCAACTCTCCAGTCTGTCACGGTCATTTTGAATTTTGATCCTGTCCTCTGAGGTATTGGAAACTTCCCCCAATTTGGTGTCATCTGCAAATTTTACCAAACTGTTTAAGAGATTATGTTCAATGAAGCTTAAAGACCCATATCTTTTATTCAGACAGATATACATCTTGATACACATAGGATTTGTGGTCAGTGACCCACAGTGCACTCTTCTGCTGTGTTTAACTGACCTTCACAGAAAGTAGAAAGTTCACTTGCAGTCTGTTCCAGAACATGTCTAACTACACGTATTTACAATAATTTATGTCTGGCAGTGTGATATAATCTTAAACAAACAGGAGGTTCAGTGTAAACTTACCTGGTGCTGGTGTTTATTCAGATGAAGGTCAGCTGGAAATCTTATTTATTGAATGTATCCAGGACCCTTCTGCATGGAAGGAGATGTGGAACACCCATAAATTATGTCTGTGTTGGGTATCCCATATTGTACCATTCCCATTTTATTCCAAACTTCTGGTTAGCACTCTGAGCTAAAAGCTGGAAATGGGGATAGCATTTAGACAGAGGTCTAAACCTTGGATCCAGAGAGAGCCACAGAGCCAGCATGGCACAGTGGTCTGAGATTGGACTATGACCCTGAAGACTAGGTTTCGATTCCCTGCTTGGCCATGGAAAGCCACTGGGTGACCTTGAGTGTGTCACACAATCTCAGCCCCAGAAAAGCTTGTGATAGGTTTGCCTTATGGTTGCTATAAATCAGAAGTGACTAGAAGACATACAGCAGCAGCAGCAACAACACAAAACTTTGGATCCAGAGCTCAACTGACAGAATGTATTGACTTTAGGATACTAGATTTGAAATAATAGTAGTTCCTGCATTGCAAGATGAAATGACTCATTGGAACAGATAATGCTTGGTAAAGTGGAAGGCAGTAGGACAGTGGTTCTCAACCTGTGGGTCCCCAGATGTTTGTGGACTTCAGCTCCCCGAAGCCCCAGCCACTATGGTCAATGCTCAGGGCTTCTGGGAGCTGAAGTCCACAAACATCTGGGAACCCACAGGTTGAGAACCACTGCAGTAGGAAAAGAGGGAGACTGCACTACTGAGGGACTGATTCAATTAAGGAAACTGTTAGCCTGACTTCTGGGGGCCCCGTGGGGGACACCTTGATTCACTCCAAGTTATAAAGGTTGAGGAAATTAGCGGAGCACTGGCATTAGCAAAACGAGGGGCAGGGTAACCCAGCAGGGTCTTTTACCCAACTTTATGGAGTCAGGCCAAGCCAAAAAGCCAGACAAATGTATTGAAGATTTTATTGAATGAAAATGTTCTCATGCACCAGTGCACTCACTCACTCACACACACAAGGCCTATTGAGAAGGAAAAGAGGTGAAAATGGGTAGGAGGTATAGCAAGGGATTGCAGAGGCGGTGATACTGTACCTATCCTGAAATCTTCGGTCTGGGAAGCAGTAAGAAGAACGGAGCTCAGCAAAGAGACGGCTGAGGGGAATCACTCAACTAACAGAGTGCTGGTCTGCTAGCATGGCGGGGAGTTCTCCGAAGAGACCCTCAAAAACTACGATTACTTATAGGGCAGAACGTACCTCGAGGGCAGGCCCTCTCCTGGGAAGAACAATGGCCAAAACAAAGGAAGAAATGCCATACAGTGGCAAGTGGGTTGCAGTATTGTTTCAAGTAGGGTTGCAGTATTGGTGGATGGACCTCACCTTATCAGATTTTTCCAAAGTTGCTCAACCTGGGGAAAACAAGCTAATCCCCTCAAGTTGGCTACTCTTGGCTGAGGACCCTTTGTTTATGGGGATGTGTATAGCGTGAGATCTCCTTGGGCTATTTGACTGGGGATTTTTCTGGTCTTGACCTGTTTTCAATTGCTTGACCTCTTTGCCTACGTGCCCACTTGGGCAACCTCTCTGGCATGGCAGGCATAACTGATATCAAATTTATAGTCCCTGGGATAGGGTGTGCCAGTGGGGTAACAAAACCCCAGCAGGTGTGAGCAGGGCTGTTGATGATCAGGGCTGTTGTGTCTCTCATTTATAGGCTGTCCAGAAATTGAAGGTGACTTGATCACAAATAACAACAATATGCTTCTTGACAGAGGACAGTCTCATATGTGAAAGTGTGTTTGATTTGAAGATTTGTCCAGTCTGGTTTAAAAATAAAGTCCTGTAAGAAGAGAGGAGGCAAACATCTTGATGCTGTCCATTAAAAAACAGCACTTAGACCAGTGGTTCTCAACCTGTGGGTCCCCAGATATTTGTGGACTTCAGCTCCCAGAAGGCACAGCCACTATGGTCAATGCTCAGGGCTTCTGGGAGCTGAAGTCCACAAACATCTGGGGACCCACAGGTTGAGAACCACTGACTTAGACAGAGACATAGTTTTCCAGGTGTCACCTGGTTCCTGTGTCAACTGATTTTATTGGGAGGTCATCTTATGAGTACCAAAGAACTTACGGACTGCTTTCACTTCTTCCACATAAGACGACATCCCACTGTCCAGCTGAAATCACCAAAATGCCATGCACTTATACAAGTTAATATAATGTTGCCTTTCCCCTGATTCTGGTCAGGTACATGTGAGGATTAATTTTATCCAAATTCCTGTTCATTTCCCCCCCAATGTCTGCAGAGGGGAATTTTGGTTGATAGCAACAACAGCTGCATCATACTGCCCAACTATTTATTTCACTAGTATTTATTTATTCACCTGAAATTGCCACAGTAATCTCCTAGTGCAGGGCTTGGAGGAAAAGATTGGGTTGTGCTGCCAATTCAGTACAAGAGGTGAAAGAAACTAAACACAGTGGTCATTGACCCATTATACTTCATAGTGCATGTGTTCTTTGGAACAGAGGGATCAATATGTGAGTATTTAGGTTTTTGTACTCCAGGGCTGTCTGATCAGAGCTCTAGTGTCAATCTGATCTCTGCTGCCCATCTCAGTTGAAGCTGCGGGGGCCACCATGTTCCTCTGGCCCCTGGTTTTCTTGTCACTTCCAGCATTGGTCACTTCAGATCCGTAAGATTCTTATTTTTTTGTTTCTTTCTTTTTGTTCTATTTCACGGAAGAACATGAGAGCAGATGGGCACATGAGAGGCGGGGAACAGGAATGCTGAGCACTTGGTACACGGATGGTGGAGGTGGTGGCTGAGGTTCTCTTCAACATAGAATTTCTACTGTGAAGGAAGCATGTGGTTCTGGTTGCATTTTTGATCTTTTGTCTTTTGTTCCCCACATTGAGGCTGTAGTGTGGTCATGTCCTTTTTTTCTTTAATATTACCAGAATCAGACCTTTGCTATCGGCTTACTCTGCAAAGACTTTCATTTATGCCATAGTCATTTGCCATCTTGATTATTGTGTGATCTTCTTTTAACTTGTTTTGCCATTATCTATCTTAGCCTTCCGGGTTTCCATTCAGTATTCTGCTGCTAAGATTATCTTTTTGGCTCATTGTTTTGGTCATGTTATCCCACTTTTGACATCTCTTCATTGGCTGTCTAATCCTTTCAGGATTCAGTATAAGCTTTTTACTCTAACTTTAAAAGCCCTGCACGACCTTACTCTACTCTAGCATCCATTCTCATTTCCTTTTACCAGCCTACTCATAATCTGCATTCTAAGAAACTCTAGAAATCTCACTCAATCATAGTTGCTCTTCCTTAGTGTGGCTCTATCCTTTGTCAATTGCTGCTCTGTACTTCTAGAATTGCCATCCTGAATATCTGTGGATTGCTCTTCCCTCATTTTTTTTATATCTTAAGTAAAACTTCTTTGTTTTCCAAAGCTTTTGGAATTTTAGTTTAATATTTGTTTTATAATCTTGTATATTTTGGTTACATGCATTTGTCAGTTTGCATTATATTATATTGTAGTATATATTATATATTATATAAATAGTATACATTATACTGCCTTGCTTCAAATATTTCTGTTTGGATAATTTGTTTTAAAATCATATTGTGTAATTTTATATTTAAAATCAGTGTGGTTTAGTGGCTTGAGTGCTGGACTGTGACTCTAGAGAACAGGGTTCAAATCTCTGCTTGGCTATTGAAACCTACCGGATGATCTCGAGCAAGTTACACTCTCTCAGCCTCTGAGGAAGGCAAAGTCAAATCCCCTCTGAAGTAATCTTGCCAAGAAACTCCCATAACAGAGTCGCCATAAATCAGAAACAACTTTGAAGGCATACAACAACATTTTATATTTATATTATTCCTTCCTCCCTCAATGTGTGTGTGTGCATTTTATATTTATATTTGTATTCATATTGTATTGTATTGTATTGTATTGTATTATATTATATTGTATGCCTTTGGCAGGGCTGGCTTTTTGGTTGTTCTTTTACATGTAAAGCATCATGTACGCTGATGGTGCTTTATAAAGAAGCAAACAAGTGATGATGATGATGATGATGATATACCACATTGTGGGAATTATAGGCTCCATTCCAGAAATGAAGCCCAATCCCATGCTTGCTTTCCCAGAAGCAAGCCCTATTAAGTCAAAAGGAGTTTGCTCCTAAGTAAGCATTTATACGATTACAGCCTTCATTTCTCTGAGGAAAGAGTAAGTTCTGGAGACTTATGTTCCTTTTGCAAGTACTGCCTTTGTATGAAAACGAATGTATAAACCGACCTCAAGTGGAACCAAACAGGTATTGCATTTGCAGGCAGAAGAAGATCCCAAAAGCAATTTGGGCAGCTCCTGAAGCTTCACCATGGAGTTTTAGCCTATTTCATGTAACAGAAGCTTTTTCTCCCTCTCTTTTCTGTTTGTTCTCTTCTCTGCCCATTCCAAATGCAAGAGGCAATTCCTCATGGCATAATTTGTGTGATCTGGACTTAACTTCATGTATACAGGAAAACTGTCCATATCAGGAGTCTTCTACAACCATTTAGAAACTAGTTGTCACAGATCTGATCATTTATTCATAGTCATCAAGTGAGTTAATTTAAAAAATATTTTACCATCAAAGGAAAACATGAAAGAGTTAGAAGGCACTGCAGGCTGCCAACAGGTGAAAGGACAGCATAATGCACAACCAGCTAAATATTAAAGGAAATATCCATGAAATGGCAAGGCAACTGAGAGGGGTGTGCATGTCTTTTTAAAGTTTGCCATCATTTCTAAGACTTCCCACTTCATAGCGGAGATCACTAAGGTCTAAATCCAGTTGGTAATCCCGATTGGAGTAGATCAGTTGAGTCAGTAGAACTTACATGAATGTTGACTTGTCAAGTTCTCATTCATTTAGTGGATTGACTTTTGTTAGGACTAACAACTGAAATTAGTTCTCAAAAGTTGACTTTAAGAAAGTGCACAAAACAGGAGAATAATAACACTTGTATAATCTTGCTGGATAGTAATATTTGCATTAATTGGAGGACTATTTTTACAGCAAAATGTATTATAATCTTAATATTGTGAGATCAAAATAATATGATGTTTACCCCAACACCATAAGAACTACAGAGAAATGTGATTTTTCTAGTGTCAGTTAAAGAACAGCTGAATAACAGTTGAATAGCAGCCATTTAATAGTTCAATTAACTAGTTCTAAAACCTTTCTATAAAGGGATTCAGAGTATGTAATACCTCCTTTTTCTCTCTTCTCTTCCAGTCATTATATGGTAATTTTCCCAGCCTTCATTCATCATCCTAATACAGAAAAAGTCTGTATACTCATACGCTCTCTCTCAGAGACTGTCCATCTATCAGTAACATTGGAGCTGGAAGCTCAGAATCACACATTAGTGAAGAAGGATGTGGGACAGCCAGGGACTTTTGAGTGCATCAGTTTCCAGGTATGTGTCTCCACTACAATTAACTGAATAGAAGGTGATCTCCATTCTTAGCCTCCAAAAGGAAAATACTCCACAATGAGGCCAGAGGGCAGTAGACTATAACGTACAACAAAGTTGTGTTCTACACAATAAACTCACTGGGATGGACTTTGGCTTAATTGTTGAAAGGCCCTGCTTTCGGGGTCCCGATATCAGTATGGTTTGGATGGGCACCATACCTAATTGGCAACACATTTTACTGGCTCTGATATCAAATTCAAGCCTGAGAAGTAACGGAGAGGTCAAACTGAGCGAGGGAAAGAATTTGACTATAAATTTGAGAAGGATAGGTCAACTCAAAACTTCTTCCAGGTAAGACTGAGTCATTTGTCAGGCAAATACACACCATTCCTGTGGATAATAGTCTTAAACAGAAGCTGGAATTATCCAGGGAATCCAACTGTGAGGAGCCCACCAGGACACTGATTGACAGATATCCAGTCCCTTGTACACCTGGATTCTTTCCTCTTTCCTCACAGCACCCACAATAGACAGCTTTTACAACATCCATCATGTCTTTGTCAATCAAAGAACTAAGCCCATCAACAGGCAAAAGACCCATTGTCCACAACAGGTTCCCTTTGTCTTGCATCTGGAACCTTCACAGCAACAAGCCATTTTCAGGGTACAAATACCCCTGATTTCAGGATGCCCAGTGCAGTCTCTTGAAGGTCTACCTGTCACTCTGTCCTTCTGGCTTCTGAATGAGAACTGTCCTTAGGTCCTACTTAAGCCAAGAGAAGTGCTCTTCACTACTCTTCTGGACTGGTAATTATAAATCCCCAAAAACCCTGAGCCTCTCTATAATTTTTCCTCTCTTTGTCTTTCAGTTAGCTCTTGTGCGAACATGTGATTGTGTGTATCTTGTGTGCGTGCGTGAGTGAATTCCCCTCAATAAAACACATTTTTAGCTTACTTCTGAATCTCTGGCTGGCTCTTTTCCTGCGTGTGCCCGTAAACACTGGTAGGAGAGATGTCACTAAGTCGTTCCCCTCTTGCAGTCTCCTGATTTTGAGCTAATTAATTCCCCACTTTTTCAAGGAGGTATTTGGCATTGTAGAGTGGCCATTGTGACACCTATGTTTTGGGGTTAACACTGTAGTGATTACCCCCTAAAGCAAGATACAACAGAATTCAACATGTGAGTTGGTACCATCTTCTGTTGACCTTCCACACTCCTGCCAATGACCATCAGTGGCAAGGACTGGTGGGACAGCCTTAAGAATGTAAGAAGAGCTCTCCTGGTGAATCTGACAAAATGCTTCCCTAGTCCAGTATTGTCTTTGTACAGTTCCCATACTGATGTCTATAGAAAGCCCAAAAGCAGGATATGAATATAATTAGAACCTTCCTGCTAATGATTCTTCAAGCCACCTTGAGTCCCACTGTCAAAAGAGGCAAGGTGTAAATAAAACAACAATAACAACAACAGGCATTTAATTGATGTATTAACTTTGATACTGGATTTAATATAGAGGCATCATGACTAGTAGCCACTGTTACTCCATTTACTGTGGAAAGAGAATAGCTGTGGGAGCAATCATATCTGTTCAGGGTTTCAGAAAAATTCTCTAAGACTATCATGGAAGAGGGGGTCACGTTTTTAATTCCCTACCTATATTTTACTGCTCTGTGGTTTTTACTTTGTTTTATTGATATGAACAGGTTGCTTACCTGTAACTGTGGTTCTTCGAGTGGTCATCTGTGCCCTCACACATTGGGATCTTCACGCATGCATGGTAGCATTTGGAAAGTTCCAGAGCTGAGCAGCTTGGCGAGAAACCCTCCCCCTGTCCGTACTTAGCATGCTCAGCCCACCAAGCCAACGGTTCCTCCTCAGTTTTGAAGTCCGCCGAAGCAGGACCTGAAGAGGGGAAGGCTGGGCGGGTGTGTGTGAGGGCACAGATGACCACTCAAAGAACCACAGTTACAGGTAAGCAACCTGTTCTTCTTCTTCGTGGTCTCTGTGCCTCACACATTAGGAGATTGTGTAGCTTTTACCAATGGATGGTGGGTCAGGTCCTAGAGAACAGAAGACAACACCGCATGGCCAAAGCGGGCATCCTGTCGAGCCCAGCAGTCCAATCGGTAATGGTGCACAAAGGTCAAAGGTCGTGACTAGGTAACCACACGACAAAGCTCTTGCAGACCAACCCCACGAAGGAGAGCTGCTGAAGATGCCACGGCCCTGGTGGAGTGGGCATGGAGCAGGGCTGGCGGAGGTTGTTTAGCCAGGACATACGCCAGGAGAATGGTCTGGGCCACCCATTTGGAAAATCTCTGGGTGGACACTTTATGACCCTTCCGACAATCACCATAACAGGTGAGCAGGTGGGGAGTCTGATGAAAGGACGAAGTCTGTTGGATGTACAAGGCCAGAGCTCGACAGGTGTTGAGCAAATGGAGAGATTGCTCCAGAGGCATAGCTGGGTCCAGATAGAAGGTGGGAAGGATGACATCCTGGTTGAGATGGAAATCAGAGACAACCTAGGCAGGAAGGAAATGTCTGGATGCAGGACCACCTTGTCTCGGTGGAAGACAAGGAAGGGCTCATCCAACCGCAGTGCGGTAAGCTCAGTCACTTGCCTAGCTGAAGTGACAGCGACGAGGAAGGCCATCTTCATGGTGAGAAGCTTGTCATCAGAAGTAGCCATAGGCTCAAAGGGCGGTTGCGTCAGCTGAGAGAGCACCAAGGACAGCGACCAAGGTGGAAGCAGTGAAGTTACTGGAGGATAAAGGTGTTGCAGCCCTGTCAAGAATTGCTTGAGGGTAGCATCGTGGAAGAGTGCTGCAGAGGGGGCACCATGCGGCTGGTAGCCCATGATAGATGAGAGGTAGACTCTGAGAGATGAGAAGGCCAAACCCTGTTCCCGAAGGTGCAGAAGGAAATGCAGCACGGTAGGTAGGGCGACAGACGATGCAGGTTCATGACAAGCATCAGCGAAGGCCAAGAACCCTGCCACTTGTAGCAGTAAAATCAACGCGTGGACTCCTTCCTGGCCAAAGTGAGAACATCCCGTATAGCCAGAGCATCTAAGGGATTATCCACCATGTGTGGAGACACAGGAGTGGCAGGTCTGGATGCAGCACAAGACCGTCTGAGCGTGAGAGGAGGTCTGGTGCCAATGGAAGCTTGAAAGTCCGGCCTCAAGTTTGAAGAGGGGGCCAAACTAGTGTTGTCTTGGCCAATACGGGGCCACCAGGATGACGTTGGCATGATTGGAGAGAATCTTGGCCACCATGTGACCTAGAAGTGGGAAACGGCGGGAATGCATACAGCAGTTCCTTGTCCCACTGGAACTGGAAGGCATCATCGAGAGAGCCCCGACTCAGGCTGGCTCTCGAGCAGTACCAGGGACACTTCCTGTCCCTACTGTTAGTGAAGAGATCGATGGACGAACAGTGCCATGGAGGCGCTATCTTCTGGGACACGGTATCGGAGAGGGACCACTCAAGATGGCATGAGGTGTCTCTACTGAGCGTGTCCACTGTGACATTCTCCCGGCCCACCAGATGGACGGCGATGGGGTGAATGCAGAGTGGTACGCACCAGTCCCAAAGGCACAGGGCTGTGTTTAGGAGGGTGGTGGAGTGGGTGCCTCCCTGCCTGTTCACGTAGCAGACGGCCATCGTGTTGTCCGACAGGATCTGCACTGTTCGGCCGGCAACAATGTTGTGGAAAGCGCGCAATGCCTTCAGGATGGTCAGGAACTCCAAGGCGTTGATGTGGAGGCGTGTCTCCAAGCTGATGCTGTGCCCTTGCACCTTGAGATCGGTGCAATGTGCTCCCCATCCGGAGAGGGAGGCATCTGTCATTATCGTGACCCGAGGAGAGGGGTTGATGAACGGCATCCCCGACATTAGGTGCCGGAGGGAGAGCCACCACAGGGGAGAGCATCACCCCTGCCAGGGAATCCGGAGTAGGATGCTCTGGTCGTCTCAAAGAGGGTTGAAGACCTTGATGAACCAGTGCTGCAGCAGGCGGGCACGAAGGAGGGAAAGGTATGTGACCGCCGTCGTCGCTGCCATGTAACTGAGGAGCTCCTGGATCCTCCTGGTGGAGACTACCAGGGTTTGGAGGAAAGCGGTAACAGCTTGGCGCAGAGTGTGGGCCTGTTTCATTGGAAGAAAGGCCCTGGACGTGACAGAGTCCAGAGTGGTGCTGATAAAGTCCAGGACACAGGCCGGCTCAAGGTGAGACTTCTTGGGGTTCACCTGAGGACAGTGTGAAGTGAATATCCTCATACAGTTTCTGCTTGCAGGACACCACCAGCAGCAAGTCATCCAGGTAAGGGTATACCATAACGTGCTTCGTGTGGAGGTACGATACCACTGGGGCCATGCATTTGGTGAAGACCCTGGGCGTGGTGGAAAATCCGAACGGCAGCACCTTGTACTGGTAGCAAATGCTGTTGACCACAAATCGCACGTATCGCCTGTGGTGGGGCCGAATTGTGATATGGAAGTAGGTGTTTCGTAGATCAATAGAAGTGAACCAGTCCCAACATCGCAGGAATGGCAGGATGGATGACAGGGTGATCATCTTGAATTTCCAGGGGAGAATGTACGAATTCACCACTCTGAGGTCCAGGATCAGTCGGAGGGTACCATCCAACTTTGGTACCGTGAAATACTGGGAGAAGAAGCTGGTAGTACCGGCCAAGGACGGGACCCGCTCTATGGCCCCTTTCTGCAGTAGGGACTGTATCTCCTCCAGCAAAGCTGGGTTGGCCGGGGTGGAATAGTAGACACCTCGAGGTGGTCTACTTTGAAACTCGATGGCATAACTAAGATGGACGATGGAGAGAACCCAAGAGTCTGCAGTGATGCGACGCCATTCGGCGAGATGACGGGCCAGACCCAGGTGTTCAGTGAAGCTGGAAGGCAGGCGGAAGAATGGATGTGGTGGCAACCTGCGGCGGAAGTCAAAATCGTGACTTAACCATGGAGGAGACTTCTTTGATGACGGTTGCCGCCTTCTCAAGGTCCTGAGCATTGAGGACAGAAATGAGGACCGAGCTGATGTTCGGTGGGGAGATTGGGATGGATAAGAGCAGGTTGACCAACGCCAAGAAGAGCGGGAAGAGAAACTGCAATGGGACTGCGGCGTTTGATGGATCCCCATCCTTTGAACTATAAGAGGTGCCATGACGAGATGATCCATGGTGACATCTATAGTCACATGGAACAGGCCCTGTCCATCGAAGGGTAAATCTTCAATGTGCTTCCTGCTATCCTCTTGGAGCTCCGTAGACCGCACCAAGCGAATCGCCAGAGAGTGACCGTGCCGACCATTACTTGGGCTGCTCCTTCGACTGTGTGCTGGGACGACAGGATCTGCTGGTTGGGCAAGGCCACCGATTCGAATGATTTGACCACTATGAAATTTGGTACCGGATGATTAAAGAGAAACAGTAACCATAACCTGAGCAGGTGTGATACTGACCGGTAGCGTGGGGAGCGGTCTCTGGATCAATGGTGGTAATATGGAGACCATGATCTCAACTGGGATGGAGACCTTCAGTATCGTGATGATCAGTGGTACCGGGACACCGAGGATGGAGACCGGGACCGACGACAATAAGGCGACCAGTGATGGATGTCAGCATGATACTAGTCTCTATACGCAGGGGAGTATGAATAGTACGATCCTGGCTGCTCTCGACAGACGTGCTCGTGGAGATAGCGAGCGATGTATGAGGCTGACGAGAATGGCGAGTTGAGCCTCTTCCGAGACCTGCCACGATCAGTGGCGCCCTCCGGCCGCTGCAGGGATTGCTGCCTGCCAGCACGACCCGGAGAGTGCGCCGCAGTATGACAGACGCAGTCACGGGAAGGTACCCTCTGCCAAGACGGAGCCCGTGGAGTATCTAAGGCAGGGCAAGAAGGTTCTGGACGGTCCAGCCCATGTTTGGGTTGACCGTGCGGCAGGGTCTATGCAGCCAGCACAGGTGGGTCTGATCGAACCGGAGGCTCCTCCAAGGTTGGCGGTAGTGGCACCACTGGGAGTTGGATGTCGCTGGGCTCCACTGAAATATCCGGAGGGCCTTCCTCCTCGACCGTGGCCATTATAGGCTGGGTTGGTGGGAGCGTCGGAAGGCCGGATGGCCGAGTATCCAGTGAAGTCGATTGGTGTTCCTCCTCCTCCTCCTCCTCCTTCTCCTCCTCCTTTACCAAAGGGTCCGAAGAATGTGAAGAAGGCTGTTTTTGTTGAGCTGCCATGAGGGCTTAGAGGGTGGAGCCGACTGCGAGCCCGCAGAGGCATCCCCCGATGACGAGGAGGCAGTTGGCATCTGAGAAAGCTTCAGAATCCGTGGCAAGGAGAAGACCGGAGGCAGAGATGTCAAAGACGGTACCGAGCCCAGTACTGTTGAAGTCGGTATCGCGGTCGTCGATACTGACGAGGGTGTGGTCGTGGGTTGCGTAACAGCAGAGGAACATGAAGCCATGGAAGTAAAGAAGGCAGTGTTCTCAGCCGCCCACTCCTTAATCCTTAAGGCTTGCTCCCAGCAGTGGGATTTTAGCCTTGAAGCTCTATTTCTCAAGGTCTGAGCCGTAAACTCCTTACAAACGAAGCAGGCCCGAATGTTGTGGGCCTCTCCGGGGCAGAAGAGGCACTCAGAGTGCCCGTCGGACAGCGCAACCTTGCGACCACACGAAATACAAGATTTGAACAAAGACATAAGAAGACACAGAGTGGTTCTCACAGAAGTCCGAAGGGGAATGAAGACAAAAAACATCAAGAAAAAAGCTGCTCAACTAAGGTCTTTCCGTTCGCTGTGAACACGCTGTTGGATGAAAGAAAACTGAGGAGGAACTGTTGGCTTACTTTGTTTTATTGTTATCTACTGTTTTCCAAATTTTCCAATGGTATTTTGTGATTGTTTACAGTGATGTTTTACAGTGATGATTTACAATGCAGTGCAGTCCTATAGATCCAGGGAATGGAAACCGTCCAACAGGGTTCTGAGCTCTGGGAAGGAGAGCTCATCTTGGACCTTCTTTTCCCACCTCTACTGAAAAAGTTATGCCCCTACTTCTGCAATGCTGGCAGTCCAACATTGGTGAGAGGATACATGGGGATGATCAGGAGCATGGACTCAGAGGAGTGCGTGGTTCCAGAGGACTCAAGCATCTTCCTAGCCATTAATTGGCTAAAGCCAATTTGGTCTGAAAAAATGTTTCTTCTCCAGCCTCCGTATATCACCTCAGACATATGTGTGATACATATATATTTTATATATATATGTGTATATATGTGTGCATATATATGTGTGTGTGTGTGTGTGTTGAGTACACACACGTGTATATGTATAGCTTAGTCTGGCTGCTGTTGATGTTTTGTCAGGTGGTTGATAAGCTTCAGTAGACGAATTGGGATTTTGTTGGGTCAGCATGCGATCTGCTGTGGGCCATTCACCCTGCCACTGCTGCATGTCACCAAAAGTAGGCAGCAGAGGCTACTGGCAGCCCACATTTTGTTCTGGAGAAAAAACTCTTTTTTAAAACAAAACCATAGATGGTACATGTTTAGAAGGAAAAATATTCCTAGAGACTTCCAGGAAGAGGAAAAAAGACTGAAGCTTTGCCACCATCAAATTTTGGCAATGTTGTGCTGAGTTTGCTGGTGGAAGAGGGTCCTGAAAGGCTACATGGGCCCCATATACTGCATACAGGCAACCTCTGCTCTAAAGGGAGTACAGTCTAGACAGAACAGGCTGACCCACCACCATCTTTAAGAAACCATTAACTAGTTGAACCTCTGTGTTTGTTGGGCTTCAGCTTCTGTTTATTGACTCTCATTTAGTCTATCAGTTTTGTTGCCTAGCCTGCATGAGATGTGAAAAAAAAAAGAGAGAGTCTTTATATTGATGATACCTTAATCCAATAGTTTCATGTGGGGTGACCCCATAGTGTAAATGCCACTGAGCAAGAAAACACTTTTCTAGCACCACCTTTTGGAAATCAGCTACCTGGGAAAGAATAGAATGACCAAACTTCTGTGACCCCAGTCCCAGGCCCTGAAGTGTCTGTGCCAAATGCCATAAGTGGTATTGAGATATCCCAGAAGAATAAGCAGGGGTAATGCTCTCTTTGTCTTTTTGCCAGCATGGATCATATCTGAGCAGCCAGTGGAATAATTGTGCTCAAACTGAAAATCCACATGACTGGTCTCACCTACACAAAGGTGGTTTTCTGACCAGCTGTTACTGCATTCCTTAGGAAACAAGGAAAGCATAGGAACTGTTTCAGGACTGCATCAATGTTGTTAGTGTTAAGATCTTTACTCTGAATGCCAAGTTTACTTGTTTTTGTAGACTCTGTAAGCTGTTTATTGAGGGGTAGTAGAAAGATGGAAAGAAATAGAACAGGACTGCAGCGTAAAAAGAATGGATGCCCTAAATAGAAGAATGAGTAGAGACACTTGAGAACAGTATTTTAGAATTTTTAAACTTACTTTCATGTTCCAATATTATACTTATGTGCATTTTAAAACACAGAAGCAATTTGGACAAGTTTGCCAATCACATATGATTAGATGGGAACAATGCAGTAAGCCCTGAAACCTCAGATAAAACCAAGGACTGTTCTGATGATAATCTGAGACTCAATTCTAAGCCAATTGATGAGTAGAAAGTCTGTTCAGAAGCCTGTTAAATATTTCTGGACTTCACTGTTTACTTTGAACCCATCTGAATGCATTTGGAGTTGTGAAAAAGCAATATACAATGTTTTAAAAAACCCAGCAATTCCAAGCAATGCATTAGGATTAGATTATACATCTGTGACTAAATTAGCTTTCATTTCCCCTTTTCCTTCCACCCCTATTCTTTCTTTAGGTTCCAGCTTTTCTTCCCAGTGCAATCACCAGGTCTGTAAGTCTTGTATCTCTCAGCTGTTGCTTATCTTCTCATATTATGGGCTTACATGCTAGAGGAAGGATGAGAGAAAGGTTTTTGAAATGGCTAAGAGGAAGGAAAAAGGATTAAGATAAAAGCCCTTTTGCACTAGACACTATGCTACTACTTTAAATGTCATGACTGCATCCTGTGGGATCCTGGGGCTTGTAGTTAGAGGCACTACAGCTGTCACTGCAGTCGTATAGGGACGGGGGGGTGGATCGCCCTGGGTGACAATGTTTTTGAGACGTCCTGGCCCGTAGCCGTGCCCCTGTGAACCCTGGCCACGTCCCCCCACATGGCCTGGTCACCCCCCCACACACTGTGGCCATGCCCCCCACAGTGGCCCCTCCCCTCCCCCTCCCCTCCACACATGCCAAACTCCGCCACTGTGTCTCTGAAAATGCTAAATCCCACTTTTTCAATTGCCAGTCCCAGGATTCCAGAGGATAGAGCTATACCAGTTAAAGTGGAATGATAATAGTATAAAGAAGAATCAAAGAAGAGGACAGGATGAAGGAGAAAACCAAGACAGGCCTGGGAATGAGAGAAAGATAAAAATGTGGGTTGGGGGTGGGAGGAAGGGATGTGGTACTGTATGTGTGTGTTCTCCAAGAATGGGGAAGACTGTGGAGCAAAAAGGCCTGTTTTGAGAGGACTTATGTCTGCAAAGTGCTTTTCTGTACTCAGTCTTCCTGGTATTGAAGCAGTTTTCTTCCTTTGCACTGTGGAGGGAATGGAAGAAATGGTGGCCCATATCCATGTCCTCATCCAAAAAGGTGATAGTTTGACATATGAAGGCTGGAAGAAGGTGCTGGTGAAGAATGCTTATCCAAAGGATGTCGTGGAAACAGACAAGCCATTTTACAAGCCTGGAGAAACAGGTAGCTTCCAGTAGCCAGTGAAATATGGAAAAGGATGGAACCTACTGTCCCTTCCTTGGAGGAATGTGTGTTTGACTGTGTTATAAAACCAGAGATAGGAAAGTTCATAGAATCAAAGAATCATAGAGCTGGAAGAGACCCCAGGGGCCATCCAGTCTAACCCCCTGCCATACAGAAACACCCATCAAAGTATTCCCAAGAGATGGCCATCCAGCCTCTGCTTAAAAACCTTCAAAGAAGGAGACTCCACCACATTCCGCGGCAGCAGATTCTACTGCAGGATAGCTCTGACCATCAGTTCTTCCTGAGGTTCAAGTGGAATCTCCTTCCTGCAGCTTGAATCCATTACTCCTTGTCCTAGTCTCTGGAGCAGTGGAAAACAAGCCCATTAGAAGAGATTAGTTTAATGCATGTAGCTAATAAACTAAATACAATTCAGATAAATTTATGTTAAAAGTGGTAAAATTTTAACTCTTGCATGTGTGTTGAATTGCTATTTACATTTAAGCTAGAAGAATGTACTAAAATCCCTGACAGTATGAAGCTGAAAAAATGCCATTGGTGGTTTTGCTCAGGAGAGAAAGATATACTTGCTTGAACACTCCATCCAACCACCGCTGCTCTTTCTATTCCTTTCCCTTTCTCCTTCCCTTATAATCTCATCTTCTTAACTTCCCCCTTTTCTTTAATTTTAAGTGTTTCTGTGTGAGTCCAAAATTCAATTTCCTTACAAAGATGAGGTGGCTCTGTCCCATTTATAGTATAGAATACAAGAGGACCACCTGCATGCAAAGAGGACCATCACCTTCCAAGCTTCTCTTACTGTTTATTGGTTTAAACTCTATTATTCTTGGGATTAAAAAAAGTGTCATAGTTGAATAATAAAAATAAACAAAGTGCCTAAAGCCCTTGCATGTATTGAAGAAGTAGGTGGAAAATGTAATTGTTTTTGCTGATTTTTAGCATAGTATCTCATTTAATTAATTATGATTTACTTAATAATGTGATTCTGGAATTAGGGTAATGCTGAAGTCAATTTGTGAAGCTCAAAATAATTTTAATTAAGATGCCCCTTTATACTCTAACTTAAAGTACAGTCATCCCTCCACGTTCACTAGGGTTAGCAGCACAGGGCCCTGTGAAAGCGAAAAAATCATGAATAACTCTAGGCCCTCCCAAACCATATTTAACATACAAAACAAGTGTTATCACCATATTCAACTCACTGTGGACTCCTTTGAGGCATCAAGGTTCCTTCATAAGGTAAAAGTTGGGGGCTGGTGGGACTTACTGTCACTTCCACTGCTGCTGCACACCATTTTTAATAGGGACTTACAAGCCTGGTTCGCAGTTTCTCAGTCTCACGAGGCTTGCAGTCCCTATTAAAAATAGCATAGAGAGGCAGCAGAGGCAGCAGCAAATAATCTGTGAATAATCAAATCTGCAAAAGTGAAACCTGCAAATGTGGAGGGCTGACTATTCAACAGTCTCTGGCCATTTCCGCATGAGGTGAGGGAATCTCCCCGTGCCGCTACTTACCGGACTTCTTGGCTCCCTGGTCCAGTCCGCACTGCTCTGGAGCAGTGCATGCTCGTTGATCCACACTGCTCCGGGGACGAAAATGGCAGCTTCTGGTTGGTCGAGGATCTTGACCAACCGCTGAAGTTCACCAGCCTAAAGCCCGTCCCTGGCAGATCACAGGCTCGCACTGGTGTGAGCCTGAAAATCTGCACCAGAGAGCGGGCACGGAATGGCGCGCTCTGTGCTTTTGAAAGACCTGTTTTAAGCGGTCTTTCAAAAGCACGCTTGATGACCACTTGGGGTCATTCCAGAGCGGGCTGAGGTGCGGATCTACATTAAGTAGGTCCAACCCAGTCCGCTCCCAGGTGCAGACATCCTCCCTGGAGGACGCTCTGCGCCGTTTCTATCAGCCCATGCGGAAATGGCCTCAGTTTAGTCATCTTGGCTTCCAGGAAGAGCTAAGGCCTGATTTTTTCTAGGACCCATTTATTTGTCCTTTTGACAGTCCAGGTATCTGAAGAACTCTCATCCTGCAATCCATCTCATGTGAGTTGGTTTTCTTCTTGTCAACTTTCTTCACTGTGCAGCTTTCACATCCATACATAGAAACTGGAAATACAATGTCATGGACAATTCTGACTTTGGTATTCATAATATATATTTACAGTTGTTAATTTTTTTATATACTAATGATAAAATTTAAACTACACAACTGCACAACCAAACAAAAACAATCAATTATAACTACTACTAATTTTACACAAAATATAAGTAGAAACCCAAAATAACAAACTACATCAAAAAACACCCACAAAGCACTATATAGTAAATTAAAAACAACACAAACACTACAAATATGTAGAATCATAAAATCGTAGAGTTGGAAGAGACCACAAGGAAGAGACCATTGAGTGCAATCCCCTGCCGTGCAGGAATACAGACACCATCAAAGTAATGCTTATGGATGGCTATCCAACCACTCTTTAAAAACCTCCAAAGAAGGAAACTCCACACACTCCGAAGCAGTGCATTCTACTGTCAAATTGCTCTTACTGCCAAGAAGTTCTTCCTAATATTTAGATGGAATATCTTTTTCTGAGGTTTGAAGTTCTGTGTCCTAGTCTCTGGGACAGCAGAAAACATGCTTGAGCCATCCTCCATATGACATCACTTCAAATATTTAAGCATGGCTAACATGTCACCTCTTAATCTTCTCTTCTCCAGGCCAAACTTATCGAGCTCCCTAACTCTTCTCAACTATGGCATAGTTTCCAGGCCTTTTACCATTTTGGTTGCCCTCCTCTGGACACATTCCAGTTTGTCAATATCCTTCCTGAACTGTGGTGCCTGGAACTGCACATAGTACTCCAGATGAGGTCTGACCAGATAGAGTGGTACTATCACTTCCCTTGACCTAGACTCTATTCTCCTGTTGATGCAGCCCAGAGCAGCATTGGCTTTTTTTAGCTGCCGCATCATACTGCTGACTCATGTGCAGTTTATGATCTACTAAGACTCCTAAATCCTTTTCACAAGTCCTATGGTCGAGCCAAGTATCACCCATCTTATATCTGTGCTTTTCACTTTTTTTGTCCAAGTATAGTACTTTACATTTCTACCTGTTGAAATTCATTTTGTTAGTTTTGACCCAGATGTCTACCCTGTTAAGATCATGTTGAATTCTGATCCTGTCCTCTGGGGTGTTAACTACCCCTTCAGATTTGATGTCATCTGCAAATTTGGTAAGAATGCTCTGTTACCTTGATTTCTGGGGGTCCCGTGGGGGACACCTCAATGTGCTCACAATAATGGGGAATGGGAATTAGCTAGAGCACAAGCTAAAGCAATGCAAGAGGCAGGGCAACGTAGTGAGATCTTGAACCCAATATTTACAGGGTCAGGCCGAGTCACAAACCAAGCAGAAGTAAATTAAATTGTTTTCTTTATTTAAATGACAGTCACTGCACACTTACATACTCACTCACAGAGACCTAAGAAAGGAAAGGAAGGAAATTGATAGAGGATTTTGAAAGGGATTTTGCAGGGGAAATACTACACCTGATCCTGTAGCCCGGGTAGCCAGAGGAAAGTCAGTAGGAGCGGAGATTCTCAGCACGTGGAAACTGAGGGGAAGGCTCGGCAAACGGAGTGGCAGCAAGGCAGGATGGAAGCCAGGAGCGATCCGAAGAAGTGCTCAAAATCAGGGGTTCTTATAGGGGAAAATGTGCCTGTAGGGTAGTCTGTTCCTGGGGAAAACAATGGGTTTTGGGTAAGAGACAAAGCCTCTGAAAGGTCCAGTTTAGAATGATTGGATTTTGACAGAGCTGTCAATAGCACAGACAGCATGCAAATGGGGAGTGCTTGACAGTTGGCTATTCAGAAGCGCGAATCTCGTCAAGCTGCCTGTTCGGGGCAGAGAATCTTTTGTATGCTTTGTGCATACTTAATGTAGTTTTAAAGTGTACTTGCCTGGAGGTCTCCACAAGCTGCTTGCTGGAGAATTACTGGCCTACCTGAATAGTCTAGTATATTTCAGCTCGTTTGGCCGTGTCCGTGTGCATGCTTGTTCGGGGGCCTCGCAAGCACGTGGAGGGGAGCAGTTTGGAATGGCCACAGGGTTCTGTCCTGGGCCCAGTGCTATCTTTGTCAATGATTGGATGAGAGAACAGAGTGCATTGTTACTGTGGTTTATAGTCTGAACCCAAGGCTTATTATTTAATAGCAAGAGATTGGCCACTCTGCCACTGTAATAACCATAGCCCGTCAAATCCATCAATTTTATTTCGTTTTCATTTTCTTAAAACAGAAACTTCATTGAGGAATGGACCCCCTATTAATATCTCAAATCAGAAAAGCCAAATTCTGTTTTTTCAGTTCTGTCCCCCCGCCCCAAATTTCAGCCTCAGTTTTTTGCCCAGGCCTCATAATTGCACCCTTTGGGTATCTTTCAAGAGTCCATACAAAACCTGAGGGGAGCACATCTTTCTATATAAAACATTTATTTCCTTTTAACCCTTTCCTCCTTCTTTTCCCTTACAAAAAAACCAAGACACCACAACCATCAAATTTTTCTCAAAAACCTCTCCATATGTCTTTCTCCCCTCTGAATTCAATCTCTCGAGGCATGTCTTTGAAAATTCTTTCTAGGTCTCCATTGTCTTCAGGCTTTAACCAAAAAGCTCCTCTTGGCACAATATACTCATTTTCCAAATCAGTTTCTCCATCATCATCTTTCTTCTGAGATCCAATTGATTCCTCTATTCCTTCCATTTCATCCTTCAGATCTCTATCTGTCACCATGTAATCTGTCCAAGTAAGGGCCAATCTAAGTTTGTTAAAATAAATTTTCAGCAATTTAAATTCTTCCAAAGTCTCTGCCCAAATCCAAATTATTGCTTCTTTTTCTTCATTGAATGGTTGCATTTTCTTTTGTTTGACAAAGTATTGGTATATGAAGCGTTAACTCCTATCTAACAAAGATCTCCAGAAACAATGTTACTATGGAGATTCCACCTGAACCTCAGGAAGAACTTCCTGACGGTCAGGGCTGTCCGGCAGTGGAATCTGCTGCCTCGGAGTGTAGTGGAGTCTCCTTCCTTGGAGGTTTTTAAGCAGAGGCTAGATGGCCATCTGTCGGGAGCGCTTTGAGGGTGTTCCTGCATGGCAGGGGGTTGGACTGGATGGCCTGTGTGGTCTGTTCCAACTCTACATTTCTATGATTCTATGATTCTATGATTCTATGTTATAATTGGACCTCTTAGTTTCAGCGCAGTCAAAAACAAGTTGCTTTCTCTTAAGAGATGGTCTCTTTTTATTCCTTTTTCAGGGCAACTTTAATTGCAAAATATGCACCAAAACAATTAATCTTCCAATTTAAAAATAATTCATTAACTCAAACCAATCTAACTGAATTGAGAAAGTCAGTGTGAAGTGTTTATGAAATAGAAGGTCTGAGTTTGGCTTGTGCACGCGTTGTAGCTCCCAGTCCAAGTTATTCAGGTGGAAGCAGAGACTGAAGTTTAGGTGAGTCGTTCGTATCAGCCTAAGCGAGATGAGGGAGGTGAGAAAGAGGGTCCTCAAAGGTGTTAGATTTGCCTGGTTTGAAAATGATGGTGAATCTGAAGCGGAGAAAAAACTCAGCCCATCTTGTGTGTTTGGGACTAAGTTTTCGAGGTGTTTTCAAAGCTTCAAGGTTGTGATGATCTGTCCAAACTTGAAAAGGTAATCTGGTCCCCTCAAGCAAATGCCCCCATGTTGAGAGGGCACAGAGGATGGCAGCCACTTCCTTTTCCCATATTGGTCAATTACACTGAGCAGAGGAAAACTTGCGTGAGATGAATCCACAAGGCAGCAAATGGCCCTCTGTGTCATCTTGTAGGAGAACAGCTTCCATTGCAAAGTCAGAGGCATCTGTTTGAACAATGAACTCTTTGTCTGTGTCAGGGAAGAGGAGTAATGGCTTAGAAGTGAACATTAACTTCAATGCATCAAACACTTTTTGGCATTCAGGGATCCAATGCAGGTGGTGAGGTCCCTGCCACTTGTGTGGAGTCCGGGACGATAGCATTTTTAGTATGTGATGGGCAGGGTGGCGGAAGCAAAGTTGTCAATGAAGTTTCTGTAGAAGTTAGCAAATCTGAAGAACTGCTGCAGTTGTTTCTGTGTGCAAGGGACTTGCCACTTTAGGATAGCTTCAACTTTAGAAAGGTCCATATTTAGAGTGTGATCACAGATTCTGTATCCCAGGTAATTGAAAGTCTGAGTGTGAAATTCACAGTTCGATAGTTTGACAAACAGTTTGTTGTCAATAAGTCTCTGCAGTATCTTACGTACAAGTTGAACAAGTTGAGAGCATTTGTGAATAGATCAGGATGTCATCTAAGCAAAAACCCACCCCATTGTAAAGGAAGTCTTGCAGTACTGAGTTCAGGAACATTTGGAAAACTGCAGGGCTTGCTTGCAAGCCAAAAAGGACAACAGTCCATTCAAAATTACCAAGGAGTGTTGAAACGGCAGTGAGCCATTCACTGCCAGGCGCGATGCGGATTCTATGAAAAGCCTCTCTGAGGTCAAGCTTGGTAAAATAGGTCCCTTTTACTAGTTGAGACAAGATTGCCAAGGTGAGAGGTATAGGGTAGGTGTTATGAATGACTGCACGGTTTATTTTGTTAAAATTAACGATCAGCCTTGCCTCCCTTCCATCCTGTCTCTATTGAAAAAACACTGGGCTAGCTTTGGGGGAAGAGGAGGGGCAAATAAATCCACATTTCAGGTTCTTATTAAGGAATTCATGGAGTGTAGTGAGTCCTTGGGGTAAATTTTGGGTTTAGGGTGTTTGGTCCCCTCAATCAGGTTCAGTTTATAGTCATATTCTCTGGGTAGGGGTAGTTTGTCAGCTTCGAAAACTTCAAAAACTTTTTGCAGGTCCCAGTACTCCCAGAGGATTTTTTGCAGTTCTTCTTCGGTCAGCTCCATTGCTCTCACGTTGGGCTGTGACACTGGAGCGGGATTCTCCTGGGTCCTAATTCTCCCCCTTCTGGGTTTTACATTACGTTTAGTCCAGTCAATTTTGGGACTGTGGCATTTGAGCCAATCAGACTCAAGCAGCACATGGAATCCAACCTGCCTGGGGACTAGGAAGTGCAGGGTGCCCTGAATTTCACCCACCTTAACAGATATAGGTTTGGTTCTGTGTTGTAGGCTGCCCCCATCATGGGAAGCCATCCATCCTTGTAAGATTAATAGCTTTCTTTAAGGGCTCTAGTTCCACTTGCAGTTCTTTACAAGGGGGTGTAAAAGGCTGGTAGTGCAACCTGAATCTACCAGTGCCTTGTAGGTTTTGAAATTTTCTTCCCGCCCTTGCAACTGTACTGTAACAAAGATAAGTCAAGTGTTCAGTGTACTTACATTGACGGAGCGTGGGTCCTCTCCTTCATTGCTGTCTGTATCTGGGGGTGTGCTGTCATCATCTTTGCAGACATGGTCGAAAGCACCGGCCCCTGATTGCCTGTCTTGCTGCTTACGTGTCTCCGCTCTCCGGGGCACAGAGCTGCGGGGTGCAGTGGAGGAGACTTTCTTTGTGTCAGCAGTTTTACTTTTCCTGGGGCACTCAGAAGCCAAATGGCCTCATTTCTTGCCATTGAAACAAGCACCCTCCCTCATTAATTGTCTCCTCTCTTCCCCTCTGGGCCAGTGGGTTTTCTGTAGCTTGAGGTCTTAAGGGCCAATCCTTGTGCTTGTCTCTGGCGCATGAGTTGCACACTTTCGAGCAAGCTTTCTGCCTCTCCAGCAAGTCTCATCCATTTGAGAAGACTGGTGGGGTTCCCTTGTGAAAGGCACCTGTCCAAAATCGAGGGGTTCAGACCGTCTTGAAAAAATTGTTTAAGGATTTCATCATTCCATTCAGGGGCTTTAGCTGCAAGTCTCCTGAACTCTTGTGCATATTCAGCCACACTCCCCTTTCCCTTTTGCAGTTTGTGTAATTGAAACCTGTCTTTGTCTCGTAGGAAAGGATCCTCGAATCTCTCTCTCAGGCGGTTCATAAATAGTCGCAGGTCCGCTGTTTCTTCAGCCCTGGCATTGAAAAGAGATGCTGCCCGTTCAGCAGCTTCTCCTTGTAAAAACTGAGCCAGGTGGTGGACTCGAGCAACATCGTCTGCAAAGCTATTCTCATATTCTGCCATGTAGTTAGAGACAACATTGAAGAAATAGTTGAGAATTGATTCTTCTCCATTATAGGTTGCTTTCATTTCTCTGAAAGGTTGAGGCTGCACTGGAAGGGGAGGATTCGTGGGCGGATTGGGAGCAAGTATGTGACCAGCTTGTGCCACCGCTGCTTGGGAGTTGCTCGGTGCCTCTGGGGTTGCTCTGGGGAACGCTGCAGGGAGTGAGGGTCATCCCAATGAGGGTTTTAGGCTACACCAGTTAGCCATCTCAGCTCTCATCCTAGCCATATCCAGGCGGAGCTCCTCCACTTCTTCTTCTTTAGCCACCAGCTGTGTGAGCAGAAAGGCTTCACCCATAGAGGCATCCCATATGATGGTGTGACGATGTTCTCATTTCATGGTATCCATTCGATCGCTCCAAGCCCAAGTGTGGCCAGCGATGGGTGAGTCTCCTGGATTTGCAGAGAGAACGTTAGTTTTGACATCAGGAGTGGCTGCAGGACTTTCTTTGGTGACTTCAGCTTCCTCATCTCCTCCAGTGGCACCTGCATCTGTTTGCTCGGGGCCTGAGAAAGATTGAAACATGTCAAATTTTCAGTTGTTTGAAGAAGTTTCGCATTTCATGCACTCTATCAGGAACAGGAATTCACACACAAAGAATAGTAACAAATGAATGTTTTATTTTCATGGTTTAATACACTGTAAAGACTTTAGTGCAGGAAACTAAAGAGAATCGAAATTGAGCACTCTTATATCTAGAGAATTCCCCCTCAAATCCCCTCCCTCTCCTGGAGCCGTGAGAACCAGGTAGTCTTATCTCTACATTACAATCCTAGTGCCAGCCAAAGTTGTTCACCTAACCATTTTCAGTAGCATCCTACAGCAGCTGCATACTACCTACTACAGACTACATATCCCATTAATATATTTATGGAGGCTATCCTGACATGCTATATCTTTGTCCATTCAAAAACCTTACTCTTTTCTTTTTCACATTGTTTTAAAGGCTTTTTGCTTTCAATCCACAGCCTTAACATTACTTAAAACATTCCTGAACATTTCTCTTATTAAACTGAAAGGCAAGAGACTCACAGAAGCAGCAAATGACCATTGGCTTAGAGGTTTCTTTTTACTCTTCTATCCAAAAAAATCAGCTTCAGTAGAACAATTGTTGTAAAAAAGAATGCAGTACATGGTCTTAATGATCTATATACATAGTATGTACAGCAAGAAGTGTTGATGGCTTGTCCTGAAGTCCTCCCCACCTTATTCTCAGAATGTTGTGATCACCCCTGAGGGTTTCGTAGGGTTTATGGACATAAATGGGCACAGTCTTTGTTTCCCCGCTTGTTCAGGGATCAGGGCACCAGCCAGAATGTGCCTCTGAACCAGTGTCTGTCACTCCTGTCACTCACTCGTCCATGGAGCTTCCCCAGAGGAAATCTCAGCAGTCCAGTAGCTGTACCAGAAGTCAGGTGTGCTCTTCCATTTCTGAGCATATAGCAATCTTGCTACCACCACCATATATCACAGAATCCTGCCATATGTCTTCTCCAATGATTCCTCAATTAATGTCTGTAGGTACGTTTCTGGTTTTATTGGAATATTAATTTCCATTTTTTTAAAAAACCATGAGATGTATTTGACTCCAGAATTATTTTGCCATATCACACGTCCACCACATGTGGCAAAATGATCCGATATAGTGTTCATGTTTCCAAAATTGATTAGCTGCATCTTTATGCATTTTGGCCAACTTTTCCAGTGTCAAAACAACATCTTGTAGAAATTCTCTTTTAGATCATTACAGAGTGTAAATTTGATTCTTTCTGATCACATTTTCTGCTCCAACATTATATTTTTGTGCCAATATTATGCCCAACATTTTACCATACGTTCTTTAACCATCTTATCCTCCATCTCTAATTTTAACAAAAATGTGTACATCTTTTCAATCAAATGTTTATCATCTAAATACAATTATTCAGCCAACTAAAAATCATGCATCTTTTTATCTGTCCTTTTTAATCGATCTTTTTGTCTATACTTTCCCACTGTTTTTCTGTACGAGAGCCGCTGGAAACTGAACCCTTCCAAGATTAACTTTTCAGTTGGTTTAATTCTGTGTTTCTGTTCAGTTAAAAGGATCTCAGTTAAGTTGTTCATTTTTCTCTTGCTCCCATCTCTTTTCTATAAAAAGCTTTTTGAAAGGACACTTACAGTGTTACAGCAAAAAATTTAGACCACATCAGAAGTAGCAGCAAATAAAAAAGAAGAAGTTTTAGTTTTCTCATGTGCAAGAGGGGAGCAGCAGTGCACAAAGGCACTTAAAAAAGCTACTCCAAAGAACATGGCTGCATGCAGACAGCTTTATACCCTGCAAGCATGGTTACAGAAGCAGATTGCAAGCTGATTGGCTAGTCCAAATCTATACGTATAGGAAACTATGTCATGAATACATTATTATGTCAACATTCAAACACTTTGCATGTCCATATAGGTGGTCCTAAATTATAATACCAGCTCCCATCCTAATATTACAAGAAACTTTAATGAACCAAAGGTGACTTTAAGTTCAGCCCTTGTACTTGTTCTCCCTCCCTTTGTTCTACTCCAAATGGCTCCAGATGCTGAAGACCACAAAACTAACTACATTTCACTCTCCCTGTTGTTCCCCATTCCCCAACTGTCAGCAGGCGCTTTCCCGTTTTTCTGACTTTAGCAAGCGAACTTCCTCTGTTTGCTCTTGCAAGCGTTAGTATTTACTTTTCATCTTCTAGCCCTTTGTTTTTCTATGTAGCTTGACTATAACTTAGCTATTAATCAATTATTTCTTATTATTTTCAAATAAGGCTCCCACAATAGTAGTGTTTTATGGCATACTCTAAGGCCATTTCCGCAGTACACTCTTAGAGCATGATGTTTCCACTTTCCGCATCCTATGGAATCCTGGGGTCTGCAGTTTAGGGAGGGGCCAGCTGGCCCCTCCCTAAACTGCAAACCCCAGGATTCTATAGGATGTTGAAAGTGGAATCATTGCGCTCTAAGAATGTAGTGTGGAAGTGGCCTTAGTTTATATCCAGTGCTTATTCAGAACAAAGATTTTCTTACATAGTGATTATTAAAACCCACATTCACTTTGGTTTTATCATGTCCCGTATACTCATGCCATTCAAACCTCAGTTCATGCTCCTCAAGATCAAGTAACCTCTTATTTGTCAACAGGATCCATGCTTTCATCCAAATGAAACCAAACCACAGGCAGAAAAAAGTTTCAAATCTGGCAATCCCAATCCACCTCTGTGTTTGGCATCCTGTAGAATTTTATATTTTACTCTAGGTTTCTTCCTTTGCCATATAAACTTTGATAAATAACTATACCATTGTTTAAATTCATCAGAATTGGTTGTGATCTGCAGGAGAGCTCTCAGTTCAAGGAACTGAGTTTAGAGGTCTCAAAAGCTTTATTAAGGAACATCAAAGAAACAACAGCATAAGACTAAAGAAATATTGTATTTGTAACATTATATAACCCATTACAATATCAAAATTAGTGCATGCTAACATTCCATTTGATGGTTTACCCAAACAGCACATTTCTCATGCTTTTTGACCCCTTCCCATATTCCTACTGGTCCAAACTGGCAGCCACACCTACACGCTCACTTGTTACAGATAGTTACAATAACATTTCCATGTTCCCAGCTTGCTGAGCAGACTCCATCCTCCCCACCTATATAGCAAAGCATACAAGCACTACAACAACCTCATCTACCTTGAACATGGCAGGGAGAGCTCAGCCAACCTGAAATTCTGTCTCCATGTTACTAACTAGCCCCTATCAATCCAGACTTATGAAACTTGCAAATTACACATACAGCACACACTTGTGTTCACCGGTAGGTAAGTGCTTTCAGTTGACAAGCTATTGTAATCTCCATTTGTGCCATTGGGAATGCATAATCACATAAATCTTAAAATGAGTGTCCTTTCCCACCACAATAGAAGGAGGAGGGATTGGCCATGCAGGATACCATTCGGCAGGTAGCATTGTTGGTTTGAGTAGGCTGAAATGAAAAACAGGGTACATTTGTTTGTGAGACCTGAGCAACTCCAATTCAGCTGTCACACCATTTACCAGGCATTTAATCTGAAACAATTGAATTGAGGATCCTGTATCTTGGAAGGCTATGGACACTTCAAAAATTTGGGGGACGAATACACCAAATCACTCTGCTTGAAGTCCTGGGCCGCACCTTTTTGAGCCCAATCAAGCAGCAGGTGCAGGTCAGTCTGGATGACCTTGAGGGTCAGCAAATGCTTCAACATCATCTTGTATATAGTTTCAAAGGGAGTGTGCCCTATATTTTGATGGACAGCATTGTTTCATGTTATTTCAGCAAAGTGGAGGAGGCCCACCCAGTTGTCCTGCTGGAAATTAATGTAGAATTGCAAGTGTTGCTCCAAGATTTGATTGATCCTCTCCATTTGTCCATCCATTTCTGGATGATGGTCTGCTCTACTCTTAACATTTTTTTAAAAAACCCTCCAAAACTGGGATGTAAATTCACTTCAACAGTCTGACACAATCTTGCTGGGCACCTTATGCAACCAATATATATGTTGGATAAAAAGTTTTACCAACCTGGCAGCTGTGGAAATGGTATTACCAACAATGAAGTGGGCCTGCTTAGAGAATAAGTGTGTGATCATCCAAATAATAGTCTTTTGGTTGTCCACCAGCAACTCAGTTATGAAATCCATACTAGTATACACCCTTGGGCGCGCAGTTGGGCAGTGGCTGCATGAGGACCCTTGGCTTTCCCTCTACCCACTTACCATACAAACTAGGCACCCTGTTACACAGTTTTTTGCAGTTGTTTTTAGTTCAGGCCACCAACAGTCATGTTGCAGAAAGTGTAATGTCTTGATGAATCCAAGATGCCCAGCTGACTTGAGATGATGGCAGTATTGCAATATCTGCTTTCTTAATGCTTCTGGGACATAAATTTTCCTCTCTTGCACCACACAACTTCTCCATCTGTTATTTCATCACTATGATTTCATCCTAGTCATCTTCCTTTATTGCACCCTCCAGGCTTTCAAGGAAGTCTCTGAAACCATTCTACATTTGTTTTCCACTCTAGCCTGGCTGTGGGTGGTAACTGCCAATCCCAATTGCTGAGGGGTGAATATGGTTTCCACCACCTACCTTTTTTTAACTTTCATGTTGGGGTAATTGGGGCGATGTATCTGCTAAGAAATTCTTTCATGCTGGCAGGTATTTCAGTTTGAACTTAAACTTCTAAGAAAACTTGGCACAATTTACTTGCTTGGGGCTCAATTTGCATGGGGTTTGTAAGGCTTCTAAATTGTGATGATCTATCCACATCTCTAAAGGGCAACTAGCTCAATCCAAGAAGTGCCTCTGAGTATCTAGAGCTCATTTAACAGCAGCAGCCTTTTTCCCCCAGACTGGCCAGTTCAAATCAGGCCCATCAAACTTTTAGATAGATAGCTACAAGGTCTCAAGCATCCCTCCTCATCAGATTGTAACCAAATAGTCCCATGGCAGTGTCACTCGCTTCCACCTACACTACAAAAAGATGCTTCTCATCAGGGTGTTTTAGAGCAGGTTTGGTGGTAAACAGTCTTTTTAAGTCCTCAAAAGGTTTTTTGCATTCTGGAGTCCAGTTAAGCTTAATACTCTGTTCTGACTTGCCGTGCACTTCCACTTTCTTTACCTGTTTTTCTTAGCTTCAGTCTCAATGACCCATCCTTCTTTTCTTGGAAAAATATAGGGCTACCATGGATGACCGGGATAGCCTGATAAACCCACATTTTAAATTCTTGTCAATGAATCCCCTCAACACATCCATCTCTTTAGGGGACATGAAGCACAATTTTGTTTTTGTCATCTTGGCTCCCACCTCTTGTTCAATAGGACAGTGTCCCTATGAGGCAGAAGCGCTTTTCACTGTCTTTCAGTCCCCACCTTCTGCAAGTCCGATACTCCACTGGGATTCTCTCCATGTCCAAATCCATAACTCCCCCATTTGTTCAGTAGTTGGGGCTGTTCTCTGCTTCCTGTGACTCTGGCCTGAGACACTGTGGTGGCAGTTGATCCATGTATGCTTCTGACATGCTGCCAGAAGGGAAACATACAGTTCCAGCTTTTCATTGCCCATGCGGGTTGTGGAAGCGTAACCAGTTTAGACCCAATACTACTGGGTAGTTGGTTCTCAGAGCCCGCACAAACTGTGTAGTTTCCCAGTGGTCCTCCACTCCCAGTAACTGGAAAGGCCTGGTGTTTCACCAAGTGTTCTCTCATTTCAATCCTGTCCATCTGGACAAAATTAACAGGAATGTCCAATTCATTGGGTTGCAGCCCCATCCCCAGGGCAATAATGGGATTCATTGAACATCTAGTGCAACCCAAGTCCAAAATGATCACTAAGTCCATCCGATCTCCACTCCCCAGGTGTCTTAACTTGACTGCTTCAAAAAAATAGGCAATGCTCTTACTCCACAGTCTCAGTGTACCTCTGTGGTGCTGCCTGCCCTTTGGCATGCAGCTCAAGGTATTTCCTGTTGGCCCCTTTTTGCCCTCTGCTGCTGCCCGGCACTTTCCTTATCTACCAAGTTGTCACACTGCTTATCCATGGTCAATGCCAAGAGCCTTGCTTTTGTCCTCCATCTTTCTCGACCTTGTTAGAATCAAAGAATTGTAGAACTGGAAGAGACTACAATGACCCTGAGTCCAGTTTCCTGCCATGGGGAGAAGTTCTAGTAGACTGGAGAAAGTAGTTCATCTGGGCCTGCAGACCTGAATTCATTTAGAGTAGCCAGGTATACCTGTATTACTTCTTTACCTATACTTCTGTGCATTTTCCTTACCATGTAATCTGCTTCATTTTCCACAGGTAGAGCATTGTTTTCCTTTTGGGAGCAGACTGAAGCAAAGAGGCAAAGAAGGTGTTCAGCAGATTTGCCTTTTCTTGGTCCCCTGTTACCATTTCACCACCTTCTCCATACTGAGGCCCTACCATTTCCTTGTTCTTCCTTTTTCTAGAAATAGAACTAAAAAAGCCCTTGTTATTGTTTTAAACCACTCTAGGAAGCCTGAGCTCATTCTGTGATTTAGCTTTTCTGACTTTCTCCCTAGACTTGCTGGCTATTTATTTGAATTTCTCTTTGGTGAGTTCCTCCTTTTCCATTTCTTATATATGGCCCCTTTAAATCTTAGCACTGCTGAAAATTCTTTATTTTTTAAATTTTTTTATATATAATTTTATTAAAGTTCCAACATATAAAATAAACATATATAATTGTACATGTCACCGTAGTATTTCTGTTTTCTTCCACTCCTCACTAGATTTCAATTTCTTCTATATATTCAACCTGTTAAAGTAAATGAACCATACTAATACATGATAATATTTCATGATAGTTCCTGCAAGACATCAATGTTATATAATATTTCAGAACATACACCTCGCATCTCCGTATTCTACAATCATTGCTTATTTTCCTTTAAGCATTGTCATCTGATAGTACCCAACAGTTACCCGTCACTATTTCCCATTCTTTCTTAATCTCTTCATCACTTTTCCCCTTTGTTACCCTGTTTACTGGGGGTCCTGTGAGGGACACCAAAATGTGCTCAACTATAGGTGGGGAAAATTAGCTCTGAGCACTGCTTTAGCGTTACGAGAGGCAGGGTAACTTAGCAGGATCTTGAACCCTATGTCTACAGGGTCAGGCCAGTCAAGAAGCAAACCGTTTTGAAAGAACAAATGAGATCTTTATTAAAATACAGCCAAAGAGTGTATGCAACACACTTACTCAGATTACTATAGAAAATAAAGGTAGGAGTGGGATAGAAGGATTTTTCAGAGGGATAGTTGATTTGGGTGATACGAAACCTGTCCTGAAGTCTGGGAGAATAGAGCACGATGCTGGGGTTCGACGTGGCTCAGCACGTGGAGCTGAGGGGAGGCTCGCCAAGCAAAGAGGCAGCAATGCGGATAGGAACTCGGGAGCGATCTGAGGAGGGTCTCAGGATCGAGGGTTTTTATAGGGAGAGATGTGACTGCGGGCTATGCCGTGCTTGGTGAGAACAATGGATTTCGGGTGCGAGACAAAGCCTCAGAAAGGTCAAAATTTAACATGATTGAGTTAGGTCCGAATTGACAAAGGAGCAGGCAGTATGCAAATGCATGATGCTGGACAGTTGATAGTTCAGCTTAGTCAAGTTACCTGCTCGGGGCAGGGAGTCCTTTGTAGGTGGCATGCATACATAATAGAGTGTTTGCCGGGAGGTCTCCTGAAGCTGCGATCTGGCTATTTCTGGCTTGCCTGTATTTATTGCAGCAATCAACCACTGAGCCTAGTTTCGTGCTTGTCTGGGTGCCTTGCAAACACGTGGAGAGGGGTGGTGGAAGAAAGCCAAATTACTGATATCAAAAGGATATTTTTATGCTATCGCCAAGGCGGCCTAGAAGCTGCAGTAACAACCCCCCCAGAAAATGGGCGATATGGGACAAATCGGTAATTTTCCAATTAAATATTTTAAAGCAATTTTAGCACCGAATAGGGATCTACAGGCTCAGAGGTCGTATCACTCCACGGACCAAGGGAATTTTGCAGGGAGCACAAGGGATTCCTATCTTATAAAAACATTCCTATCTAAAAACCTAAAGCTAAACACATTCACATAAACAGACACAATAACAATATGCAATGAGCAATAACCAATGAAAGAACCTTCCCACCAATGGAGAAAGGCAATGTAGCAATGCAAAATGAAATAATCAATGAAATATTGTAAATCCAATGCAGATCATGACAATGAAGGCAATCCAAGGAGCAATCAGTTCAGTGGGAATGATGGAACGAGAGTTTGTAGTCCGGGGGAGGTGAGGTGCAAGCCAAAGTCTCTGCACCCCCCCTTGAAACAGGAAAAGTCTAGTAGCAGGAACAAGTAAGTCCATCTGGGTAGCGGAGCAGGAACGGCAACAAAATGTCCAAGTTGGAGCAGCTTAGCTGGATTGCTGCAAGTTCAGGAACAGTGAGGCTTTGCAGAATTTGGAGCCTGGAGCAATCTATTGGGCTTCTTGGGTTAGCAAACTGTAGCAGGATGGCAAAAAGTCCGTTTTTGCAATTGGGAGGCTGCGTGGTGACCTTCCCTCAGGGTCTGAGGTGTCGTCGAGGATGCAGGAATCTCCAAGCACTGGCCATCAGATGGAGCGGCAACTTTCTTCATCACCCCCCCCATGGTACTCGGGGGCGATGGTACGACCTCGGGATCTTCCTGGTCTTCTGGACTGGTTAACCTATTACTGTTTAACGGACAAGATTAGTAGCCAATGTATATAACAAATGCAAATTAATGGCTCAAAGCCTAATGGGAGTTGGAGATAGGACTGAAAAACCAGTTTTTCAGGGATGCTTGGAGCAGCTGTTAACAGCAGAAGGTGCCAAGGCAAAGCTTCTAACCTGGGAGGGTTCGGGGTGGCTGCAATGGACTGTGGTCACCCTAGGGTGTTGGCTAGTCTGTCCGGACTTCAGGAGAAGTCGGCCCTCCAGTCACAGTGTACCTCTGAGTTGGACCGGGCCTCAAAGCTCAGGGAACAGATGGACCACCTGAGGTTGGCCGTGCATACTGTGCTCCATCCAGTATTTCACTAAAGGGGCATGTTTTGTCAAACACTTACACAGGAATTGCTTTTGCTGAAGCCCCATTTGCAATGGCTGTGGTACACACGTGCTCAGATTGAACTAGGTTAGGCTCTGGTTTTTTTTTTTTTTTTGCTCTCTGCCTGGCGACGGAGGCTCCCAAACTGGTGAAAAAGAAAGAATCAACCAAATCCGAGACAAGTGTGGGTTATGCTTGCTCGCTGCCAGAGAGGGCGCTGACTCTCTCGGTGACCGTGCTGGATGGTTGGGCGTATGTATGCAAATGCTCTATCAGTGTATGCAAATTAGACACAGTGCACCGGGGTTGGGCATCCAGCCAGTTGTGTGGATCTCCTGCCCTTATCAGAGATTGGATCTAGATTTGTGAATTCAATGCCAAATTAAGTGGTAAGCGAGGTAGCGGCTCAGATTGTTCTCACCCTAACAATCAAAGCACGCCAACAGAATGGGAGAGAGATCCCTAAGAGGCAGGGTGGTGATTCTGGGCAGTAGACTGGGAGTCCAGAGTCAGACCTGGTTCCACTGAGAGGTTCGTGAGACACCTGTCGTCTCACCCTTTTCCCCAGGATGCTGTTGCACAAGGCAATCCCTCAGTGTGAGAGAGTGCCGGCGTCCCGGTCTGACTCGTGCCCCTTCCTCAGGGCATCAGGGCTGACTCTGAAGGCCCGATGTACATCAGAGGACAGGAGGACCTTGGGACAGCCATCTCGGCGCTTCCCCAAAACAGTGAAAGGAAAGAAATACTATTCCTATACTACAAATTCCAAAGCAAACTGAACTATGTACAAGGCGAGACTATTTACAATAACTGGGGATTCAGAGGGGTCGCCACTCTGCCCCTATTCCCTTCAGACAGCGGCCGTTCAACGTTGTTGAACGCCTCATAGATTGAGACAAACGTCTCAGACAAATCAGTTTCAGGTATGTCTGTGTAGTTCAGTGACACTTGGGGAGCAAATACATTAATGGGAGTCTTCCCAGTAACATCCACAAGCGGGTCTGTGTCAGCAATGCCCTTCGGATCGACTGGCTGGCCCTTCCACTCTTTCAACTGAGAGACGTGGAAGAATTTCAGCCAGTCACCCTTCTTCCGAGGAATCCTCACCTGATAAACAGCTGGGGAGATTCACCTCACAGTGGGGACGGGGCCAACCCACTTGGCAGCGAGGAGTGTTTGTCCTTATAGAAATTTCTATATAGGACCAGCTGTCCCTCCTCCCACTGACAAGGGTGATGCACCCATCCCAGCCTTCTATCCATTTTCTGCAGTTTCTTCCCCAACTGCGCTGGCACTTGGCAGTGAACTTGCCCTATATGCTGTACAAGGTCCTCACCCACGTCGTTTATAGAACCACCGGTTCCAAATCGGAGGGGAGGCTAGCGTATATCCAAAATGCCTTGGGCAGGATCATCTTCCACCTATTCATCACCATGTGCAGCGTGAAGCCGTGAGACGCCACCGTGCCTCTGAAGGCCATCAAAACGATCGGCAGCTTAGTATCCCAATCTTTGCCAGAGGAATGCACCACCTTCCAAGCGCTTCCTTCAGGGAGTGGTTTGTCCTCTCGATGTGTCCTGAACTCTGATATGATGTGAAAGCGTTGGCGAATGCCCAGTGCCTTGCACAACTCCTGAGTAACTTCACCAGTGAAGTGTACCCCTAAGTCTGAGTCAAGGTCACGTGACACTCCCCACCTCACCCAGACATTGTTAAAGAGCAAGCGCGCTGCCGTGGTTACAGTGTTGTCCCTACAAGGAAAAGCCTCGAACCACTTGCTGAATGGATCGATGACTGTTAAACAATATTTGTTCCCACGAGGGGTGGTAGGCAGAGGACCTATAAAATCTATCTGAATGCGCAACCAGAGACCCTCGATGTGTTGATGCTGGATGGGCGCCCTGGGGCCGGAGGTGTCAGCACTGACCATGGCGCAGGCCAAGCAGTTGTCCACCCACTGGTCGACATCATGCTTGATCTGTGGCCACCACCTGGTTTCCCGAACCCTTTCCAGAGTTAAACTTCACCCTCGGTGTCCCTGCTCATGCACAAACTGGATGATGTTGCTGCGGAGATCTTTGAGTATGATCCAGTGGCGCTGGCCACTGACATCAATAGCCCAATACACCCCTTTGAGTTGGGAGATCTGGAATTGGCCAGACATGTCTGAGCCTTTCCTGGCCAATTCCAAAATCTCAGAGTCGCCTTTCTGCAACACTCCCAGGTCAAACATGGGAGAGACCAGCTGTTCTTTTGGGTTAACATTAATAGTGGCGATGGGGGGCATCCTGAGCTATGGCATCTGCCCTGGTGTTCCAAAAACACGTAGCCGTTGCCCTTTTTCAGGCCCTTGGATGTGAGCAACCCATATAGGGGCCATCCTTTCCTCAATCTGGGCTGCAATCCGGACCCATTTCTCTAGATGGGCTATGGGTTTCCCATTGAATGTTTTTAGGTCATTTTGGAGCCAGATAGGTAACCAGATGCTGGTAGCCTTGGCAGTCCAGTCAGAATCTGTATAGGTGGCCAGGGGGCAGTCAAGTGGTTTGTGCTCCAAGATAGCCTTTAGAGCTTCTACTTCCACTGCTTGGCTGGAGTGTGGGTCGGACTTTCCCCTGTAGGGTGAAGGAGTCTGTGACTCGGATCACCCCATAGCCGGTCCATGGGCTACCATCCACGTGCATGGATGATCCGTCACAGAACCAACAAACAAAGCCCTGTAACTGAGCTTCCTCAAGGAAGGCTCCCCATTCCACTGGCCACTGACTAGTATTCAAAGGTGGTAAGGGGCACTCATGCGTGGCTCCGGTCACAACTAGACCATAGGGAGCTGGTGGGTCCTGCGGTTACTTTTACAAAATCCACCCCATGTGACATCAAGGAAACGGTCCACTTGGCAATCCGGGCGTTAGACACCTGGCCATTCTGGACCTTCCCAGAAAGGATGTACTTAAGCGGTGTGTGGAGGGTCTGGACAATCACACGGGCGCCTCCAATCATAAACTCCCAGTGTGTTAGAGCCCAGATCAGTGTGAGGCACATTTTCTCACAGGGAGTAAATTTAGTCTCGTGTGGGTCCAAATTCCTGGAGGTGTATGCTATCACACGCTGAGTGCCATTTTCTTGTTGCGACAGAACTGCTCCTATACTCCTATCTGAGGTGGCTAGTTGTATGAGGAACGGCTTGGCCATATTGGGTGCGCAAGAGCTGGTGCTTTCATCAAGTCCTCCTTAAGCTGAGCGAACGCCTGCTGTTGGGCTGGTCCTCAGTCCCACTGGGCATTCTTCTTTAGTAGGGCATACAGAGGCTTTGCCTTGGTGGTGAAGGACTCTATAAAGTCCCTAGAAAAGTTGAATGTCCCCAGAAGAGAACGCAGGGAGTGGTAGCTTAGAGATCACTTCTACCCACTGTGCATCGGGAGTGCAACCTTTGGTGCCTAGACAAAGCCCTAGGTATTTCACCTCAGTGGACACCAATTGGGCCTTTTCCTGGTTGGCTTTGAAGCCGGTGTTGCAGAGGATCCCCAACACCTCATGGGTGACATCCCTGTCTTTTCCTCCGAATTAGAATGTATAAGAATATCATCCACGTAGGACAAGACATGGGCCCTTGAAGCTGGCTGCAGCTTGTTCCACATCTTGACCACATGTGCGTGGCAAATGCTCGGGCTGGAGTGGAAGCCCTGGGGCACACATACTGCTGCCCCCTGAACGTGAAGGCGAATTTGTACCAACATGCCTCGTGTAATGGGATCGAATGGAACGCATTTGCCAAATCCAAAACACTGTAATATTTGGCTCCTGCCACAATGGCAGACAGGATTTCATAATATTTAGCCACGACTGGTGCCACGGGAGGGGTGACCGTGTTCAGAGCTCTAAAATCTACGGTCATCCTCCACGTCTTGCCGTCGGATTTCAGCACTAGCCATAAGGGCGCATTGCAGATGAACTGCATAGGGGTGACTACGTCCCACTTGACGAGTCCCTCAATGGTCTTCCCTATGCGTTCCTCTGCTTCAGCTGGGTATTTGTATTGTTTCTGAGGCAGAGGATCCTGGCCTTCTATCAAGACGCAGACTCCGTTTACAGTCCCGCACTCAATCTTATCTTTTATCCAGACCTCTGAGAAAGCTTTCACCCATGGGTTGCTGGTCACACAATGTACAGGGGCAGGAGCTTTAATGGCGGCACAATGGTGCACGGCCGAAATCTCTGCTGGTCCCTGATCTAACTGCCATAGAAACCCGTTCGGCGTGGTCAACCGTGAGCCTGTTTCCCCGGAGAAAGCCGATGCCTAAAAGGCCGTCGTCTTCTCCCTGGTTTCGCAAGCCACAATTGGAAACGGAACGTTTCTATGGACATCAGGATGTTAGTCCAAGCTCGGGCTTGGTGACCCCCCCCCCCCCATATCCAGAAAGCTGTACATGCTCGGGCATAGGTTCACCGTGTTTCACAAGTTTGGGGTGCAGCATGTTCAGTGCCGCACCACAGTCCACAAGCAGGGTGGCAGGAGTCTTTTTCCTCTCGGTCCTAATGCCTGCCTTCACCCAGAACCTTCCCCACTTGTCTGGCTTCAACCTAGCCACAATGTTGGGAAGCCTCCTGGACCGAGGGCACCCCTAGTCTTGCAGATCCAGGTTAGGGTAGCATCCAGCCGGAGGGGGGCTGTTGGTCACGGCCTGGACTGGCTGTTTACTGCCTGCCTGGAGCTGCTTCTCCAGTGCTTCCAAAAGCTCTGATGTTGGCCGCTTGTCAAACTGGCTCATGTCTGGTCTGAACTTCCTAAGCATGCCCCAGATCCTTACTCTATTGGAAGAGTAGTTCTAAGCCATGGGGTCATAACCGCCAGACGTCTCCCTGGGAGCACTCAAGTCCAGAGTCTGTCTTGGGGCAGCAGGCAGGGGAGCGGAGTTCCCCACCCTGCCGGGCTGGCCACGGGAGTCCCTAGCCTGCCAGCGCTGACTGTCCTGTCTGGGAGGAGGGCGCAAATTCAAGTTCCCCTTTGGAACTGAATTCGGTGCCGTCTTCCTGTGCTGGGAATGGGGCCCATAATTTGAGTATGTGGCCTCGGATATGGGTTCCCAGTTCCCGGGTTCCTTTCTGTGGGCCTTGATGGGAGGTCTGAGGGAACCAGCCTCTCGGAGCAGGTCGGAGACCTGCCGGAGGTTGTTTCCGAAATCCTCCCAATTGGTGGTAGCTGGAGCCACCAAACTGAGGGCCATCTTTGTCCTGTGATTAAGACCTCCATAGAGGAGCATCTTAAACTTGAAATGGTCAAAGTTGTAGCCGTGGGCTGTCAGAGGGACTTTCTCGGCCAGAATAGCAAGGAGCTGCTTCCGTGCCATGTAAGCCTCAGGTTCTCACGAGGACCCTGTTGATCCATTACATACATAGAATCATAGAATCATAAAAATGTAGAATTGGAAGAGACCACACGGGCCATCCAGTCCAACTCCCTGCTATGCAGGAACACCCTCAAAGCATTCCCGACAGATGGCCATCTAGCCTCTGCTTAAAAACCTCCAAGGAAGGAGACTCCACTGCACTCTGAGGCAGCATATTCCACTGCCTGACAGCCCTGACTGTCAGGAAGTTCTTCCTGAGGTTCAGGTGGAATCTCCTTTCCTGCAGCTTGAATCCATTGCTCCTTGTCCTGGTCTCTGGAGCAGCAGAAAACAAGCCCTCTCCTCCTCTACATGGCCTCCCTTCAAATATTTAAACATAGCTATCATGTCCCCTCTTAATCTTCTCTTCTGCAGACTAAACATACCCCGCTCTCTAAGTCTGTCCTCATAGGGCATGTCTTCCAGGCCTCTCACCATTTTGGTCACCCTTCTCTGGACTTGCTCCAGCTTGACCATGTCCTTCTTGAATTGGGGTGCCCAGAACTGGACACAGTATTCAAGATAAGGTCTAACCAAAGCAGAGTAGAGTGGTACCAGTACCTTGCTCGATCTAGACACCATACTCCTATTGATGCAGCCGAGAATTGCATTGGCTTTCTTGGCTGCTGCATTACACTGCTGACTCATGTTCAGCTTGTGGTCTATTAAGACTTCTAGATCCCTTTCACACGTACTGCTATCCAGCCACTTGTCCCCCATCCTATATTTCTGTATTCCATTTTTTCTACCTAAGTGTAGGACCTTACACTTATCTATGTTGAATTTCATTTTGTTAGCCTTGGCCCAGCTCTCCAATCTATCCAGGTCATTTTGAATTTTGATCCTGTCCTCTGGCGTATTAGCAACCCCTCCCAATTTAGTGTCATCTGCGAATTTGATGAGCATGCCTTCTATTCCTTCATCCAAGTCGTTGATTAAAATATTGAACAGCACTGGGCCCAGGACAGAACCCTGTGGCACCCCGCTAGTCACTTCTCTCCAGGATGAGAAGCAGCCATTTGTGATCACTCTTTGGGTTCGGTCGATCAACCAATTACAAATCCAACTAACAGTAGCCCTGTCCAGCCCGCATTTTATTAGTTTCTTTGTAAGAATGTCATGGGGAACTTTGTCAAAAGCCTTACTGAAGTCGAGGTATGCTACATCCACAGCATTCCCTTCATCTATCAAACTAGTAACTCTATCATAAAAAGAGATAAGATTAGTCTGGTATGACTTATTTCTGAGAAATCCATGCTGGCTTTTAGTGATTACGGCATTGCTTTCTAAGTGATTAGAAACTGACTGCTTAATGATCTGCTCCAGGATCTTTCCGGGTACTGATGTCAGGCTGACTGGGCGATAATTATTTGGGTCCTCTTTTTTTCCCTTCTTGAAGATGGGGACAACATTTGCTCTCTTCCAGTCTGCTGGAACTTCTCCTGTCCTCCAAGATTTCTCAAAGATTATAGCAAGCGGTTCCAAAATGACCTCTGCCAGCTCTTTTAATATCCTAGGATGCAATTCATCTGCCCTGAAGACTTGAATTCATCCAGTGTGGCCAGGTATTCCTGTACCACCCCTCTACCTATTACATGCCTCATTTCCCCTGCTTCCTCACTTGCTCCCCAACCGCTAGGTTGAGTGCTTGTAGCCTTCTGGGAAAAAACTGAGACAAAGAAGGTGTTAAGTAGTTCTGCTTTTTCCCTTCCCCCTGTGAGTAATTCTCCATCTTCTCTGCGCAGCGACCCTATCGTCTCCTTTTTTTTCCTTTTGCTGCGGACGTATTTAAAAAAGCCCTTTTTATTGTTTTTAATGTCTCTGGCCAGCCTAAGTTCGTTCTGTGCTTTAGCCTTTCTGACCTCCTCCGTACATCTCCGGGCCACTTGCTTAAATTCTTCTTTGGTGGTTTCCCCCTCTTCCATTTCCTATACATGTTTCTTTTAACACTCAGCTCAGCTGAGAGTTCTTTAGTCAACCATTCTGGTTTCCTCAGATGCCTTCCATTTTTCCTCCTTATTGGCACAGTTTTAGACTGTGCCTTCAGTATCTCCTTTTTAAGGAACTCCCATGCCTCCTGAACTCCTTTCTCTTTCACTATTCTTGACCACGGAATTCCAGCCACCAGCTCCCTAAGTTTACCGAAGTCTGCTTTTTTAAAATCTCAGATGAGTGTTTGGCTACCCTTATCTTCTCCTTCCCACTGAATGCCAAATTCCAATAGGGCATGGTCACTCCCTCCTAAAGATCGAACCACCTCTACCTCATTAACAAGGTCATCCCTGTTGGTCAGGATCAGATCTAGAATATTTGATCCCCTTGTGGCCTCTTCCACCTTCTGGACCATGAAGTTGTCTGCAAGACAAGCAAGAAACTTGCTGGACCTTGCTGTCTTGGCAGAGTTTGACTGCCAGCATATATCTGAGTAATTGAAATCTCCCATTATTACTGTATCTCTCCTCCTTGAATGTGCAGTCATTTGGTTGAGGAAGGCATCATCAAAGTCCTCAGCCTGGGTTGGAGGTCTGTAGTAAACCCCCACCAGAATATCCCTATTGTTATACAGCACGCTCGCACTCTGTCCGGGCCACAAAATCCTAACTACCTCCCTCATCCAGTCGTGGGCCTCGAGCCTAACCAGGCCTTGAGCCAACATGGCCGATTCGAGAGTCGGGAGCTCTGCCGGGGACATGCTAAGCTGAGCCAGCTGGGTCAGGTCTTGGCCGTTGGCCGTGGGATGGGAATGTATGACTGCATTCAGCCACATTATTCCTGTGGATCTATTCAATGGACCTAGCTGGTCCGCTATCACTTTTGCCTCAGTGGCTCACCAGGGGACCCTAGTCTCAGTGACCTGCGTCTCCTGCGTCTCTGCCCTTTCTGAACTTCCTTCCCCAAGGGGGGTGGTCCATCTCATCATTGATCAAGTCTCAAGAGGGTGGATTGGGACTTTAGGGTCACTCCAGTCTGGATTATGGGGAAGGGTGGCCAGAGCATCCTCCGGCAAATGTTCACCGGAAAGTCGGTAGCGAATGTTGGGAGCAGCTCTGGGCACATAGCCGAGATCAAGGTCTTGCGTGTGTGGAGCTGACTCTCCAGTGCAGCAATCTGCTTAAGGCAAGCTGTGTGACTAACAGCCTCTTGCTGTTCTTTCACCTGTCCTACCATGAACTTGGCTGCAGACCTGGCATGAGTGAGCTAAGCCTCTAAGGCATGGGCCTTGTCTTCCCAGGTTTGAGCCAGCAAGGTGGCATCGCTAAGCTTCTGCGCGGAGGTCTGCGCGACAGACGTGAACGTTACCTTGTCCGTGCGCAGTGCCTCCACCTCGGCCTGAAGCCGGGCAGCTTCCTTCTCTGTTGCAGCTAACTTTTCTCTGATTCCTACCCAGGGCACTACTAGCGTCTCTGGCCGTAAGCCAAAGTCCCCATGCAGCCAATGCGTCCTTAGACGGCCCGAATGGGTTCTTCGTCTTATGTGCCAGGGTGTATGCTTCATGGAGGGTAGCAAAGGGATTGGTCATCCGGAAGATGGAGTCCTTCCAGGAGCATTTCCCCTTACTCAAAACCCAACTTTCTAGCTTGCCTTGGACCTCTTCCTCACACATGAGGTCCTTAATGGTGGCCTTGCTGCTCTCAGCCATCTCAACAACTATGCAACTCAACTCTCTAACACAGGTGGGGCCAGGACCTGAAATGATGGGTAGGATCACCTAGACCCCTGGGGGATTTAGGGCAACAAATCCCAGGAACTTCGCTAGGTAAGAGGGGTGGGAACCTATCTCCAGCTTGCCCAAAGTCACTTCTGTAAGCCCAGGCCTGGTTTTCCAGCTCGGCAGCACTGGGCACACAAGGATGAGGAAACGGTTCAGGGACAGGGAGGTCACCTAGACCTGGGGGACCCTCAGGAGTACTCCTGTTACCCTGTGAACTGGGGGTCCCAGAAGGGGTGCTCAAATAACCAAACCAAACCAAGCAAAGATGGGGAAATTAGCTGGAGCACTCTCTTAAGCTAGCAAGAGGCAGGGTAACTTAGCGGGAATCTTTTACCCTATGTGTACAGGTTCAGGTCAGTAAGCAGTCAGACAGTTTAAAATAGCAACAATAATATTTATTAACAAGTAGACAAATTATTAAGAAAACACAACTGCACAGCTAACTAGAAATAGGAAATGAGAGTTTTGGGGGAAAATGGATGATACGACACCTTTCTCGTAGTCCTGAAAAGGTCCAATTGAAGAGAAGAAACTCGGTGTTTCGGCCAAGGGGAGCTCGCAGAACGAAGCGACAGCAAGGTGGGATGGCACTCCGAGGCGGTCCGAGCAGTCCGAGGAACTCTTGGAACTGGGGGCTTTTATTAGGGAAAGAATGACCGTGGTCTAGTCTAGTCTTGGGTGAAAACAATGAGGTTTGGGCTTGAGACAATGTCTCCGAGAGGTCAGAATTTACATGATTGAGTTAAGGTCTGAATTGACAATAGTATAGCCGGTATGTAGATACAGCTAGTTTGGCAGTTGAGCTCTCAGCTCGCCAGAGTGCCCGCTCGAGGCAGAGGTCTGTTTGTGTTAGTGTGCATACCTTAATGAAGTGTTTGTTTCGGGAGGTCTCCTGAGCAGATCTGGCAGTTTCTGGCTTGCCTTGGTGTAATCAAGTATGAGTCAGCATATAATAGCCATGCCAAGCTTCGTGCTTGTTCGGCGGCCTCACAACCACTTGGCTGAGGGTGGCAAAACAAGACTGAATTGTGATATCAAAATGATATCTAAGGTTTACCAAAGGCCTTACCAGTTCACGATGGTAACACTCCGCCTGCCTGAAGGGGGGAAACGAACCCAGTGGAACTTACAGCGCCGCCTGGCCAAGCAGTGGGGAAAAAGGGGCGAGGAACCAAACTGAACCGTCCCTAACAGTTTTTTGGGTGAGGGGGCCCTTTCTCCACCTCGGGCTAAACCTTCTAAACCCTAAGCTAGGTCGGGAATCACCACTAGCACCTAGTATGCTAGCAAATCGGGACGCACCTGAAAATTACACAGCTGGGACGTACCCGTGCTTTCACAATAACTAGAAGGAGTGGGACGCCCCCGCGTTTCAACTCTGGGGGAAGAGAAAGGAGAAGGGACTCCTTTCTGAAGTGCTTTATCTGCCTTGCTGCTAAGATGTTGGATGGGTGTAGACTGTTCCTATCGTGCTAACACCCTAACACTTTGGATTCCAGCCCACGATAGACCCCAAGTTAGGGATGTGATTCCCAGGTCAGCTTGTGCACACCCCTTGCAATCGGCAGTGCCGGGGCAGCTGACATACATAAAGAAAGAAAGGGGAGCAGATTTCCATCCCCGATAGAGTAGCTTCTAAAACTCACACACGCAGAATTCTCTCACACACATGTGTTCCTGCCTGACTGTTTTGAAAGAACAAATGAGATCTTTATTAAAATACAGCCAAACAGTGTATGCAATTCACTCACTCAGATAACTATAGAAAATAAAAGTAGGAGCAGGATAGAGGGATTTTTCAGAGGGATAGTTGATTTGGGTGATACGAAACCTGTCCTGAAGTCTGGGAGAATAGAGCACGATGCTGGGATTCGATGTGGCTCAGCACATGGAGCTGAGGGGAGGCTCACCAAGCAAAGAGGCAGCAAGGCAGATAGGAACTCGGGAGCAATCCAAGGAGGGTCTCGGAATCAAGGGTTTTTATAGGGAGAGATGTGACTGCGGGCTATGCTGTACTTGGTGAGAACAATGGATTTCGGGTGCGAGACAAAACCTCAGAAAGGTCAAAATTTAACATGATTGAGTTAGGTCCGAATTGACAAAGGAGCAGGCAGTATGCAAATGCATGATGCTGGACAGTTGATAGTTCAGCTAGTCAAGTCACCTGCTCAGGGCAGGGAGTCCTTTGCATACATAATAGAGTGTTTGCCGGGAGGTCTCCTGAAGCGGCGATCTGGCTATTTCTGGCTTGCCTATATTGTTTAGGAATATTGCAGCAATCAGCCACTGAGCCTAGTTTTGTGCTTGTCCGGGTGCCTCACAAACACATGGAGAGGGGTGGTGGAAGAAAGCCGAATTATTGATATCAAAATGATATCTTTATGCTATCGCCAAGGCAGCCTAGAAGCTGCAGTAACACCTTTAACCTCTGAGAGACTATATCTGCAGTTCTATTTTCAATAAAAGTTGCCCACCATTGTTCAGTTGTGGGTATTTGCTGAGTTTTCCATAATCTTGCAAATTCTATTCCAGCTGTCATGATCATATACAATATTATATGCCAATATTTCTTTTGAACCGTACCATCAATCGTATGTGTCATATTCAACAAATACATTTCTGGTGTTTTGACAAATTGTACTTTCAGTATTGTACAGATCTTATTATGTGTTTCTCCGCAATATTTGTTTGCTTTGTTACGTGACCACCACATATGAAACATTGTACTGACCTCCTTCTGACATTTCCAACATTGCCCTGTTCCTGTTTTGTAAATTCTCATCAATTTTTCTGGTTTCATTTACCATCTATGAAACACTTTGTAGTAATTTTCTTTTAAGTTCTGGGCAACTGTAAATTTCTGGGTTTTCCTTCAACTCTGTTCCCAAAACTCTAACTGGATTGAATGTCCTATATTCTGAGCCCATATAATCATAGTAGACTTTATCTGAAAATTCTTTAGACATCTGTCACAGCTTCTTTAGACACATCCTATTTTTTCCTCCTCTTTGGAATTCATTGAAGTTGTGCCTTCAGTATCTCACTTTTAAGAAAGTCCCATCCATCATGACCTCCCGTCTCTTTTAGTATTCCTGACCATGGGATCACTTTCAGTATTTCCCTAAGTTTACAGAAATCATCTTTCTTAAAGTCTAGATGGTGTGTCTGACTATGCTTGGCTTTCCCTTTCTGCTCTTTAATAAATTCCAGGAGAACATGTTCATTTCCACCTAACTATCCCGCCATCTCCACCCCATTAACAAGATCATCATTATTGGTTAGGATCAGATCTAGAATCATAGAATCATAGAGCTGTAAGAGACCACAACAGCCATTGAGTCCAACTCCCTGCCATGTAGGAGCACACACTCAAAATGTCTAACGAAAGTAACTCCACCACACTCCAAGGCAGCATATTCCACTGTTGGACGCCTCTTACAATCAGGAACTTATTCCTGATGTTTAGGTGAAATCTCTTTCCTTTAATTTGAATCCATTGTTCCCTGTCCTAGTCCCTGGAACAGCAGAAAACAAGCTTGCTCCATTTCCAACATGACATCCCTTCAGATATTTAAACATGGGTATCATATAACTCTTAACCTTCTTTTCATCAGACTAAACATACCTAGATCCCTAAGCTGCTCCTCATAAGGCATGGTTTCCAGACCCTTTAACCATTTCGGTTACCCTTCTCTGGACTCGTTCTAGCTTGTCAATATCTTTCTTGAATTGTGCCCAGAACTGGACACAGTATTCCAGCTGAGATCTAACGAAACCAAATCTAAAACAGATATTCCCCTTGTCCCCTCTTCCATCTTCTGGACTATGAAATTGTCTGCAAGGTAAGTGAGAAATGCATTAGAGCTGACACTCTTGGCAGAGTTTGACTCCCAACAAATATCAGCATAGTTGAAATCTCCCAATACTACTATGTCTCCTTTCTGAATGTTTTGTCATCTGTTCCATGAAGGCATTATCCAAGTCCTCAGTCTGGCTTGGGGGTCTGTAGTGGAACCCCACAATGATATCGCTATTGTTTCTATCCTTCTTAATTTTAATCCAGACGCTCTCAACCTGGCTTCCATGATTTAAGTCATAGACCTCTTCACAAATGTAAATGTCTTTGACATATAGTGCTACTGCTCTTCCTTTTCTATTTGACGTATTTCTCTGAAATAGGTTCTACATCTCTATTGCTACAATCCAATCATGAGACTCATCCCACCAAGTTTCAGTGATATCGTATTTACTTTGCTGTATTACAAGTTCAAGTTCATCTTGTTTATTTCCCATGCTCTGTGCAATAGTGTAATGGCATCTGATACTGTGGGTCCTTCCCTTAGCTGCTTATTTAAGTTTCTTTCCCTCCCACTGTTGGATTTCTATTCTGTTTCCCCTGCTCTCCCTATAAGATTCAGTCTATTATTTCCAGCACTTGATGAGCTGCTGCCCTGAAGAATACTGTCTCCTCCTCCCATAACTCAGTTCAAAGTCCTCTTGATTAGGTATGTGAGACTCTTAGCAAAAATGTTTGTGCCAACTGATGTGAGGTGTAACCCATCATTTGCCAGAATTCCATCTTTATAAAACTGTGGACCATGGTTGACCAGTCTCCTTCCACCTCTCCAGGTAAGTGGCCACTCCATGCCCATCTTGCTCACATCATAATCGGAGCTCCAGGCTCATCTGGCAATCCTGCTCTGTAGGTGACATCTCTCTGCCATCCTAACAGCCTTCCTTGCCATTGCCGCCTCTGGCTGTAGACTTTGGAGTCATTTCAAAGTCAGGCTGTTGCTTGGAAAACTTCAGCCTTTGTTTCAGCGCCTTAGCTTCACCCACTAACAGCACCCAACTTATCAGGATGTCAAGATTGTCTCACAGTATTGCCATTCAAGAATCTCTGGCCTCAATCTATCTCAGAAATACAGTATTTTCATTGTGTCTGACCAATCTGGCACCCAAAACTCCTGCATACACTCAGCCTCTGAACAAGCCCCTTGCCTCAGTGACATCAGCTGGGAGTGGGCCTTTTCCTTCTTCAGGAGATCTTTAAACAGCCCCTTAGGATGTTTACAAACTGTCAAAAGTCAGTAAATTCTGGGGCTCCCACATCATTGTTTTCTACTAACCAGTCACAAGCCTCTCCTTCCAGCTGTGCTGCCACACACTGGACCTTCACCTCTTCTGTGTAGAAAGTAGGGCCCGAGTCAATCATGAATCCCACTACCTGTCATGTACAGGATAACTCCAGTCCCAGAAAATAGGCTTAGAAGTGTGGAAAACTTTATTCAGGAACAGTAAAGTAACAGTTGCACATTCTGGCTATTGCCGAGACCTATTAGATTCCTATTCCTATTAGAGTCCTATTAGATTTACAGTGTCTTATAAGCAGTAACATTACAAATTTGCACATGTGAAGCCCTTATTTACCAGCTAATTAAAACAACTCATTTCTGGCTGACGATTTGGTATATGATGGAATGAGGAGTGAACTCTGGCAGTTGTTAGCCTGGGATGCTCACATGATGAGACAGAGATAGTCTGAAATTTGACCGGAGTATCTAATCTTTCCCCTGGTATGGGAAAAGTGAAAGGGGCTTCTTGAAATCTGATACCTGCTTCTAGCTTGCTGTCCTAATTCTAATAGAAAACTGAAGACAGAATAGGAATGAAACAGAGTGGATTTGGAGCAGGCATCACCTCATGTTTGAAGTCAGCTCCATCTGATAAAACACCAGCCCCAAACTGTTTTAAATAGCCTGCAGATTCTAAGGCCCTTTCTGCACAAGGCGAGTGAATCGCTCCGTGCTGTTACTTACCAGCTCTTCTTGGGTCTGAAGTAACGCAGACTTTCCCTTGAGCCCTTCCGCAGGGCTCCTCCATTAGTGCAGGGCGAATTGGAGCAGTGCGAGGTCTGTAGATTCGCTCTGCTCTAGGTCGAAATGGCGGCTTCCTGTGGCATCCGGCTCAAAATGGCGGCTTCCGGTGTCTTCGTGGGAGTGGACCAACTGCTGACGCTGGCCACGTCCACAGTCCGCCCTCCACTGATCACAAGCTCACATTGGTGCTAGCCTGTGCATCTGCACAGGTAAGTAGGAACGCAATGGTGCGTTCCAGAAAATGTGAAGACCTGATTTTTCCGGTCTTTACTTAGCACGGGGGAGGACCACTTGGGGGTGAGTTGGATCGGACTGAGGTGCGGAACTAAGTTAAGTAGTCTGCACCTAGTCCAATCCAAGGTGTGGACGACCTCCATGCCAGGACGCCTTGGCCCGTTTTAACTGCCTCCTGTGGAAAGGGCCTATGAGGCAAGCATCTGCAATGAACTGACTCTAGTTGTATGGGGAAAAGAGCTATAATCACTTGATGATGGAGATTAGTTACAATATCTCTTGACAGTGCTTTTTTGCATGTCCAAACTTCACCATACTTACTTCTTGGCTTTGGAACAAGCGGTGTTGAAATAGGTATGCATCATACAGCATTTGAATTCCATATACTGTACTCCGTACTTCTGAAATGCTTAAATGTTTTGAAACTGTTTGAATCTCTATTTCTGGCCACATGGGGATACATCTGAAATTGATTCATCCTAAGATTGTGTGAAGTGGAACAAATATGTTTTCATATACTGCAGAAGTGTGAGAAAGCAAAAGGAAAGGGGGAGCAAGAGAAAGTGCAGGAAAGTGAAAGGAGGTGAGAGAAAGTGTCTTGAAAGTTCAGAAGGAATAAAGAAGGGGAAAACAAGGGAAGAAAAATGGAAAATTTAAGTTGGAAAAGCAAAGTGAAGATAAAGATCAAGGTGAGGACCTCGATGACGCTTTCATAGACCAAATGACTGCACATTCAAAAAGGAGAGATACAGTAATAATGGGAGATTTCAACTACCCAGATATATGTTGGCAGTCAAACTCTGCAAAGGCGGCAAGGTCCAGCAAGTTTCTTGCTTGTCTTGCAGACAATTTCATGGTCCAGAAGGTGGAAGAGGCAACAAGGGGATCAAATATTCTGGATCTGATCCTGACCAACAGGGAAGACCTTGTTAATGACGTAGAACTGGTTGGATCCTTAGGAGAGAGTGACCATGCCCTATTAGAATTTGGCATTCAGTGGGGAAGAGAAGACAAGTGTAGCCAGGCACTTGTCTTAGATTTTAAAAAAGCAGACTTCTGTAAATTGAAGGAGCTGCTGGCTGAAATCCCGTGGTCAAGAATAGTCAAGGAGAAAGGAGTTCAGGATGCATGGGAGTTCTTTAAAAGGGAGATACTGAAAGCACAGGCTAAAACTGTGCCATTAAGGAGGAAAAATGGAAGACATCTGAACAAACCGGAATGGTTGACTAAAGAGCTCTCAGCTGAGCTAAGCATTAAGAAAAACATGTACAGGAAATGGAAGAAGGGGGAAATCACCAAAGAAGATTATAAGCAAGTAGCCAGGAGATGTAGGGAGAAGGTCAGAAAGGCTAAAGCACAGAACGAACTTAGGCTGGCCAGAGACATTAAAAACAATAAAAAGGGCTTTTTTAAATATGTTTGCAGCAAAAGGAAAAAGAAGGAGATGATAGGGTCACTGCGCAGGGAAGATGGTGAATTAATAACAGGAGGAAGAGAAAAGGCAGAACTCCTCAACACCTTCTTCGCCTCAGTTTTTTCCCCAAAAGGATAAAAACACTCAACCTGGCAGTTGGGGAGCAGGTGAGGAAGTGGGGGAAATGCAGCACAGAATAGATAGAGAGGTAGTACAGGAATACCTGGCCACACTGGATGAATTCAAGTCTCCAGGGCCAGATGAATTGCATCCTAGGATTTTAAAAGAACTAGCAGAGGTCATTGCGGAACCTCTTGCTATAATCTTTGAAAACTCTTGGCGGACAGGAGAAGTTCCGGCAGACTGGAGGAGGGCAAATGTTGTCCCCATCTTCAAGAAGGGAAAAAGAGGACCCAAATAATTATCGTGACATCAGTACCTGGAAAGATCCTGGAGCGGATCATCAAACAGTCAGTTTCTAATCACTTAGAAAACAATGCCGTAATTACGAAAAGTCAGCATGGATTTCTCAAAAATAGGTCATGCCAGACTAATCTTATCTCTTTTTATGATAGAGTTATTTGCTTGATAGATGAAGGGAATGCTGTGGACATAGTATATCTTGATTTCAGTAAGGCCTTTGACAAAGTTCCCCGTGACATTCTTGCAAAGAAGCTGGTAAGATGTGGACTGGACAGGGCTACTGTCAGGTGGTTGACTGACCGTACCCAAAGGGTGGTCACCAATGGCAGATTCTCATCCTGGAGAGAAGTGACTAGCGGGGTGCCACAGGGTTCTATCCTGGACCCGGTGATGTTCAATATCTTCATTAATGACTTGGATGAAGGAATAGAGGGCACGCTGATCAAATTTGCAGATGACACCAAATTGGGAGGGGTTGCTAATACGCCTGATGACAGGATCAAAATTCAAAAGGACCTGGACAGATTGGAGAGCTGGGCCAAGGCTAACAAAATGAATTTCAACAGAGAGAAATGTAAGGTCCTACACTTAGGCAGAAAAAATGGTATGCAGAAATATAGGATGGGGGACACGTGGCTGGCTAACAGTACGTGTGAAAGGGATCTAGGAGTCTTAATAGACTACAAGCTGAACATGAGTCAGCAGTGTGATGCGGCAGCCAAGAAAGCCAACGCAATTCTTGATTGCATCAATGGGAGTATGGTGTCTAGATCGAGGGAGGTATTGGTACCACTTTATTCTGCATTGGTTAGACCTCATCTTGAATACTGCATCCAATTCTGGGCACCCCAATTCAAGAAGGATATGGATAAGCTGGAGCAGGTCCAGAGGAGGGTAACCAAAATGGTGAGGGGCCTGGAAGCCATGCCCTATGAGGACAGACTTAGAGAGCTGGGTATGTTTAGTCTGCAGAAGAGAAGATTAAGAGGGGACATGATAGCTATGTTTAAATATTTGAAGGGATGCCATGTAGAGGAGGAGAGGGCTTGTTTTCTGCTGCTCCAGAGACCAGGACAAGGAGCAATGGATGCAAGCTGCAGGAGGGGAGATTCCGCCTGAACCTCAGGAGGAATTTCCTGACAGTCAGTGCTGTCCGGCAGTGGAATGTGCTGCCATGTGCTGTGGTGGAGTCTCCTTCGTTGGAGGTTTTTAAGCGGAGGCTGGATGGCCACTTGTCGGGAGTGCTTTGAGGGTTTTCCTGCATGGCAGGGGGTTGGACTGGATGGCCCTTGTGGTCTCTTCCAACTCTACATTTCTATGATTCTATGATTCTATGAGGCAGAGATGAAAAGAGGCCAAGAGCCAGGAAAGTGGGGAAGAAGGAGCAGAGTGTTGAAGTACTGGCACTGAATAGACATGATCTGAGGAAGAGTCTGAGATTATAAAGTGCAAGGAAAAATAAAGAGAGACAAACAACAACAGAAGCTCAGAATTTAATAGTAGAAACTTTCAAAAGTCAAGCAATGATACAAAGTGAGAAGTGGAGAGTGAGACGTAGTGGAGAGGTAGGAATGAGACAGACTTAAACAGACTGAAGACCAGAGAGTAGAGAGAAGGCAAAGAGAAAGGACACAATATTACAAGAAGATTTCTCTCTCTGTGTGTGTGTGTGTTAAGATGAGACAGGTGAATGGGATATCTTAAGTGTGAAGTGATATTAGACACTGGGACTTGTACAGGAGGGAGAAATTAAAAAAAATCGTTGTCTAGTTATTTGATTTGTAACTGGTCTAGATAAGAGGTAAGATATAAGAGATAAAGCCATTGTTCATTAACGAATAATGTATATCAAGCAGGACAAAGCCATTGATTAGAGACACATTGTATAATAAATATAGATATATGTAATAGGGGAAAACCATAATAATAATGAATAGAAGTATATGAGGAATATAATATAGGAAATCTTAATTGTAGTAATAAGGATAAAATTAAATAAGGCTAGAATTTAATAGTAGTTGAATACAGTATTTATTACTCTGAGCTTGTTCATTTCTATTCTTGTTAATCTCTTGGCTTTAATATTCAGTAAAATGCAACTTACATAATTTACAAAGGAAATTTTAGCATAGAGGAGGAGTTGTTTTACAGTACTGAGACTAGATAAAGGCTTAAGCACCTGTAGGTTGCAGGAAGAATCAGAACGGTGAAGTAACTGAGAGAGACTTACCAGGTTTTCAAGGTCACTGTTCAAAGTAACAGCTAAGAGATAAAATGGACTAGAACATAAATGATCTCTGAGTAGATTGCTTTTACCCTTTGAATGCTATAAAAGACAGTATAAGAGGGAAAGTGGCTTCATAGAGACCCCTACTGACCAAAGCTTTAATGGAGGAGTGGGAAAAATGAAGAAAAAAAAGGCAATTTTAAAAAATTAATGAAAATACTAATGGAAACAAGAAAAATATTGAGACAGACTGCAGCACAAACACAGGGAAGATCATCCTTGGAAATTTCATCAAGAATGAAATACAATAATAGAAGAAATCAAAAGGATGAATCAGGAAATAAAGCAGGAAATTAGAGAATCAAGAATGGATATATAACAAGATATTAGGACAGAACTTAAAGATGTAAAAAAATCCATTGAGCAAATCTCACAACAGTTAAAAAGAACAGTCACTAGGGTAGAAGACCTAGAAGGGAGAATTAAGAAAGTAGAAGGGAAAGTGGAAACAATGGTTGGTCACAAAAAAGAACTAGATGACAAGGCTTTAAGAGAGCTAAAACTGAGGGAAAATTGTCTAAATATCAGGGGTTTGAAAGAACAACTCAAATGAAAATTTATATGAACTCTAAATATTGGCTTTGTTGAAGTTTTTAGAACAAGTTCCTCAACAGTTTGAATGAGAGATAGATAAAATATGTCAAATTAATTCTACAATTGCAAAGCACAGAAACCTTCCCATTTTACAAGAAAAAGGACAAAAGACCAGATTCTTCAACAGAATTTTGAAACTAATTTTATGCTTGAAAATGAAGTGCTAACATTATACGAGGATATCTCAATTAGATTTCTCAGGAAAAGATGAGATTACAAGTTTCTGACTTTCCAGCTAAGATATAATGGAATGTCTTAGAGATGGGGGAAATTAGAAAGAATGTCATTTAGATTTAAAGACAAGACTTTCAAAATCAGCTCATTACAGAAGGTAAAGGAATTTTGGAAAAAGTGTGGAAAGGAAAAATTATGAAAAAATATGGGCAAAAGTTAAAAAGAATATAAAGAATCAGAAAACTCTGAAATTATAAATTCTTGGAAGAATTTCAACAGTCTTAGTCTCTGGAGCAACAGAAAACAGACTGTTACCACTGTGAACTGGCCTGGCCTTTGGTAACCTTAGATATCATTTTGATATCATAATATCATAATTTTGGTTATTTGGGCGCCCCTCCCGTGACCCCCAAGTCACAGGGTAACAAGACTTGCTCCATCCATATGACATCTCTTCAGATATTTGGCGATGGCTATCATGTCGCCTCTTAACTTTCTCTTCCCTAGGCTAAACATACACAGCTCCCTAAGTCTCTCCAACTACAGATGGTTTCCAGGTTGCCTTCCTTCGGACATGTTCCATCTTGTCAATATCCTTCCTGAACTGTGGAGCCCAGAACTGGACACAGTATTCCAGCTGCAGTCTGCCAAAGCAGAATAGAGTGGTACCATCATTTCCCTTGACCCAGACACTATTCTCCTGTTGATGCAGCCCAGAATCACATTGGCTTTTTTAGCTGCCACATCCCACTGCTGACTCATGTTCAGCTTGTGGTCTACTAAGATTCCTAGATCCTTTTCACATGTCCTGTGGTCAAGCCAGGTGTCACCCATCTTATATCTGTGCATTTCATTTTTTCTGCCTACGTTTGTCCCTGTTCAAATTCACTCTTGCTTTATAGAACCGTACAATCTCACCACGATGGAAAGTATCTGTGAGTGGGTGTGTGCTAACAATGAGGGAAAAATGTGAGAACATTCTCCTTTAAAAAAGTAAGTTTAATTGGAGACCTATCTTTCTGTTTTGTCTTTTCAGTCAGGTTTCGTATAGTGAGACTGGATGAAGAAATGAAGGCAATTAATAAAACAGTGAGTATGACTTCCTTATTACATGAAGCAAGGGCTGAACATAGTCAATTCAATATAGTTTACTGCGATCAATGACCATATCCGAAAAAAGAAAAAAAAAACATAGGTAGCTTATACATTATCCAATGACATTACATGAAAAGTAAAATATAAAGCTTAAATGTAAATATGTAAATTTGAATATAAATATAAACCATAAATATATTATATAATATATCAATTATAAAATATAAATTGTGAAATATAAAGTGGGGACAGTAAAAACAAGGTCGAGAAAATAACAGAGTCATAAACTTAAACATTTAATTTAACCTTTTCTTTGTGGGTTTTGACCACAGCAGCACAAAATTTTGCTGTCTCAAACAACATACCCATACCTAGATTTACGTCTGTTGACATGCCTGTATCTTGTCCTGATAACAATAAAAGAGTATAAAAAACCTCTGACCTCCCAGGAAATAGTTTTGTATAAGGTTCAATAAAATGTTTCTGGATTTCATGATAATATGGGCAGTGGGCTGAACATAGTCCATTCCATTTTATACTGAAAACGTTAATATCAGGAGTAGAATTGCCAGATTAATAACTGGAGATGGCTTTTGTGCCTTTAATGGTTGTGTAGAATGGGAAATTTCAGTAGTTGTTGCTTGCCACTCAACCAGCTAACAAGTAGCACCTGCTGAAATTTCCGGTTCATTTTAGCAAGCCCCCCCCGCCCAATACAGGGGTAGGCAACTGCCCTGGCTCTTGGCTCTCTTTTCCCCTCTTGGAGCCTCTGCAGGCTGCACAAACTGTCAAAAAACCAAAACCAAAACCAAAGCCAAAGCAAACTGGAAGTAGCCAGAAGTGCACATCAGCCCTGAGGGCTTTCAGGAGAGGCAACTCACCCCCCTCTTTATTTTTTTTTTATTTTTGAGGGGTTGGAGAGCACAAAAACAGCTTGGGTGATGGCCTGCACTTTGTCCAAATATGACTGAGTGGTTCTGTTGCTCCTTTTTCATACCATGGAATTGCACCAGGAATATTCCATAGTTTCTAAGAGATATCACGTCTACAAATTTATTGTGCCACCATTTCTGTCCAATATGAAATTGTGCAGAGGGTCTGGAGAGCATTAAGAACCAGTGAGTTTGAGCAATTAATTTCATATCAAGTTATTTAATTGGCTTTGGATAATGTTGGAGAACTGGATATTTTTCATTCAATCAATCCTGATTGTACAGTCACAGACTCTTAAAGTGCAAAATAACCATCACACAGAGCATGACAGAAAAAGTAAACAATATAACACAGATAGGGTAACAGCAGTTCAAGACTTGTTCAAAAATTTTAAAAACATAACAGGCTTGATACCATTTAATACAATATAAAATAAATATCAATTCAATATTTTTTTAAAAAAATTCAAAATGTAATAGGCTTAATATCTTTTAATAAAATTTAAAAGGGAGAGAGGCCCAAGTGTTACATATTTGTCTGGATCATAGTTTTACAAATCATGGTAACAGAGAAAAGGAACCTTGCAACAATATCTGATACACATTTTTTAATATCTCCTAAGAGATAAACCAAGTACAATTCAGAGAATCTTCTAGGGAATTTATTTAAGAGGAATGTAATTAATCTTAACCTCTCATCTCTGTAAAAATTACAAGGAAGAAAACATAGGATAAAGGCTCTACTGATCCATCTCCATATGGACAAACACAGTTTTTGTAAGGAATTGGAAATGACCAGCCAGCACAACAAAAGGAATGACATTAAGGCTAGCTTTAGCGAAAACTACAGTATCTAGAGATGGTCAAATTTTCAAGATAGTTCGCACTTCTATTAGTATTAAATAATAGTCCTAGATTAATTGGGGAGCAGCTAGTATGAGCAGCATATAGAGAATATTGCATATCTATATCTTTAAGCTGGTGTGCAAGAATCATTTTGTCTTAGAAAAGCCTTGGGTAGAAAGGAAGGTGTCAGAGAAACCTATTCGCTGCAATTTATCTCTCATAGTTTTAGACCATTGGATAACATAGTTGCCTTTCTGAAGAAAATGCATGTAATCTAATTCAGGCCTCTCATGGAAAAGTTTTAGCCAGTATCTTAATACTCAGTACCAAATGGTACCTTCTGCTGATGTTACCCTGTTTGCTGGGGGTCCCTTAGGGAATTCCCAACGCCTATCAAAATTATCACTTGTGGGGAAAATTAGCTATGAACACTGCTGTAGCCATGCAGAGAGGGCGGCTTTACGGAGTTGGATCACAGACAGTCAGGCTGACTGTTCAAATGTAAGTATTTTATTGAAAAAGATGCCTAAATCCATACAGTCACCCTTGCTGCACTCGCTCACACAATCATACAAGATGCTATAGAAATTAGAAAGAGGTGGAAATTAAGAGAGAGAGAGACTTAAGGGTTTGGGTGATCCTGTACCAATCCAGAAGTCTTCAGCTGCAAAAAGACAAGCGGAGAGCCCAACTCAGCCTAAGGCAGTGGTTCTCAACCTGTGGGTCCCCAGATGTTTGTGGACTTCAGGTCCCAGAAGCCCCAGCCACTATGGTCAATGCTCAGGGCTTCTGGGAGCTGAAGTCCAAAAACATCTGGGGACCCACAGGTTGAGAACCACTGGCCTAAGGGAAGGACTGAGGGGAGCTTTCCACTGGCAGGGGTATTGCTTGCAATTCTGGGAGAACTCAGAAAAGGAGGAGAAAAAGGGGTTCCAGTTATAGTGCTGAACATGTCCTGGGGACCAGATGGCTCCATTTTTATGAAGATGGATCTCAGCTTTGTAGTTTAAAGAAAATACAGTCAAGTATCCTTGTAGTTTCCTGCAAAATGACTATCTCATCTGGGGATGCATACTTCCAATGTGTCACTTTCCTGGCTGTTTGAAATGTTAATTTGATCCCAGAGACCTCTTGTCTCCTATTATTGCTGAAAATCCATTCAAATGGTCGGTGGGAACCATTTCTGAGATTCACCTAGGATGTGTGACAGAAAAGAAGCTACCCTTTGATCTATATCCATAGCTCTGCTTGCATATGTGTCCTTCCAGTAGATCTCTATGGCTCACTATGTTTGAAATAAAATAATTATGCTCCTCAGGACATAGTATATAGGTGTGATAACAATGCCCCCCCAAATGACAATGAACATTGTGTGAAATCGTTCATTTTTCCAATTAAAAACAAAAATAATTTTAGAGCCAAATCAAGTAAAATAAAAATGAGTATCAGCAAAAAGGAGTTCTCATCAGGACTGCAAAACAAAAGCAAGGGAATTGAGAGTATAGCAACTTCAGTTAAAATAGAAAAGGAGAAAAACCTCAATTTCACATTTATAAAGGTTTCTAGGTACCTTTGCACATGTACATGGTTATAGCAGTATTTTCCAACAATTGGAGCATAAGAAATGCATATACAAAATCTTCTTTGATCTATCTAACATAATAATGATAGCTGTAGACAGGAGAAAATAACAAAACACATCACACACACACACACACACATAGACAAATATGAAAAGAGCCAGGATGGTGTTCAAATTCACAGTACAAATATAGCAATATGCAAACAATTCAGAAAAATAACAGTGATCAGTTGGAAATCAATACAAGTATAAGAAAAGTTCAACTTAGGCAAGCCTAACAAATCTATGAGTTCTGAGTTCAAATCCTACCACATTCAGTTTCTATATATGTATATCTACCACATTTCTACAAATCTTATAAAGTTGCACTTAAAATACATGAAAAGGAAAGAAAGAGGAGAGAAAGCAGGACCTCACACGTACATTACCTTCACACACAGAGTTTGCAACAATTGCAACAATTGAAGCAGGAATTACAAAAAGTATACATTATATGCATATATAACAACAATTAAAGACAAATACATCAGCAATCAAAGGCAATGATATGGCTATCAAGAATTTGAATGAAGGTAATAGTTCAAATGAATGGCAGCAGAATGGTTACAGAATGAGAATTCCATTATCATAGTTCCTGGAGCATTAAAGAAGTGGAGGTGGTTCATGAAAAACAGTTTGGTTTTCAGATTTGTAAAAGTGGAGTGAGGAATCCCCTCCCCCAAGTGTCTAAAAAGTCCATGTGGTTGATTGGGAAAGCTTCTGCAATAAAAGCTGGAAAAGTCTAATTTATGAAATGTACTGCATAGCCCATCAGGCTTTTCAGTGCACAGAGTTCAGTGTCTTTGAGTAGAAGGTGTATCGTCTTCCCTTAAGTCTTTGAGAGGAAATCTGTTCAGGGAGGTGGCCTGGAAATTTTCCAAACCACCCCCTTGTATCAAAAGGATGGTCAGGATGCTTTGGGGTGCAAAAAGCGGTGTCCTAGGTTCAATAGTGAGTGTCTGAATCAGTTGGGTGTTAGCTGCCATCAGAGGGTTGAATAGATCAGGATACCTGCATCAAAAAGAAAACTCAAGAGAAAGGTTAATAGAAAACCCCACCCAGCAAGCCTGGGGGGCCCATTGCCATGCATTAGGGCTGGTGGCTTTGGTAAACTGCTGGTAGGTCCCTGCTAAGGAAAAAGAAGAAAAACAAAAACGAAAACCGTGGGGGCGTAATTTAGAGACTGGTATATTAGGGCAGAATTGTTTATTGGCTAAGCAATAGATAACCACTGGCCAGCCTAGATAAATGATAGCAACCGGGGAATTTAGCATACCATAAGCTGAACTTAACTCCAGCAATGTGTTACTATTAAGTTTCCAATAAACAACATGGAGGGAACATCAAGTAGCAGTACTTGACAGAGTGCTGCTGCACCATCCCTGCAATGAAGACCACTAGCACAATTTGGAATGCCAAAATTAAAATCACATAAGAGAGAAGGATTGATCACATGAAAGACCCCAAACTCTTTTTGTGAGAGTCTTGGGGCTTAAAAGGACAGTTTCTTTTCCCTGTAATCTTTGTGTTAGTTCTGCAATTTTCTTATTACAATCGTCATGGCTAACATGTTGTGTTTTGGCATGTTCTTCCTCTAGAGTGGCTAGTCTACTCTGAAGTTTTTGGATTTGCACTGAGGCTTCCTCAAATTTGGCAAGGGCTTCCTGTACAGCAGATGAAAGAGCAAATTTGTTTGGGTGCTGTTTTGTGCCCTCAATTGTTCCAGTTCTTGGGCTTGCCTCTCAGCCCTTTGGGTGAGCTCCTGGATGTTCAGGGCTTCTCTAGAGATCCCAAGAGAGAGATGAACTGATCACTTTCGATTCTATTAAACATATGGAAATTGTCAATAAAATTGCAAAGAATATCAGGAATCAATGCATAATCATAGTACTGGTTCCTTTGCTGGAAATATATGCATATGCATATTCTGCACACCGCTCGAAAAAGGGATTCCCATTCAGAATTCTTAAAGCAAGTCAATCATTTATACCAGAGAAACACCAGAAAAATTGATCCCAAGATCCTCAGAATGCCTGTCATTGTTAAATTAAATATATAATTTATATAAGTTAAATATATAACCTTCAATTTCAGTTAAATACCAGAATCAGGAAGTGAAAAGTGTATTGTTCTTAGGACCAATTCTGTCATTAAAATCTGTTAATTTCTCCTTTTCCTCTACCAAATGTACCACTGTGAGATGCTGTATGGAACCCTCTGTTTCTTTATTCATTGGGTTATCTAGAGTTACTTTGTTTTCCAAGTCAGCTAAAATGTTGATATTTTCACAAAAGCAATTTCTACTGCTAGATCAAGAAATCCCTCTGTATCTGCTTCAGACAGAGTCTGTCTGTGGTCCAATGACAGGTTTTGAAGAAGGTTCAATCATTGCTGCATTTGTATATGTTAGTGGGGTAAAATATGCAGGGATTTTTATTTGTTTGTTTTTTCTTTTGGTAGGGAAGGAATCTATAGAGGTAAGGGAAATGCCCAAATTTTTATAACTCTGTCTAATAAAAGCCGTTGTGGCTGGTATCAAAAAAAGTAAGCAATTAAAATTATAGTTAGCGTACTATTAAACTATAGTTAAAAAAAGAGGGGGAAAAAAAGAAATATAAGAACAAATGGTTCATAGAACAATGGACAACAACAACAACAATAATAATGTATATAATAGATTCTAAGTGTAACACAAGAGAAAGAAGGGGAGAAAATAAAGTGGTGGGAGAGATAAATTCCAATGATGAGACAAGTAAATAAACAAAACAAATTTTCTCTCTTCTTTTTGTCTTTTCTCTTCCTATTAATATAAGGATTTTTTCACAGAAACTATTTTCAAATATTCACAGCTGGTTCTCTAGCACTGTGTAGCACCCTTGCCCAATTTGTCTAAAGAACTTTCTTTCCACTTTGGCTGCAATTGTAGAATCATAGAGTTAGAAGAGACTGCAATGGAGGACTATACATCAAAGCACTCCCAACAGATGGCCATCCAGCCTCTGCTTAAAAACCTCCAAAGAAGGAGATTCCACCACACTCCAAGGCAGCATATTCCACTGCCGGATAGCTCTGACCATCAGGAATTTATTCCTGAGGTTCAGGTGGAATCTCCTTTCCTGTAGCTTGAATCCATTGCTCCTTGTCCTGGTCTCTGGAGCAGCGGAAAACAAGCCCACTCCCTCCTCGACATGACATCTCTTCAAATATTTCAACATGGCTTTCATGTCCCCTCTTTAACCTTCTCTTCTGCAGACTAAACATCCCCAGCTCCCTAAGCCACTCCTCATAGGGCATGGCTTCCAGACCCTTCACCATTTTGGTCTCCCTCCTCTGGACATGTTCTAGCTTGTTGATATCCTTCTTGAAATGAGGTGCCCAGAACTGGACACAGTATTCCAAATGAGAATAGAGTGGTACCATTACCTCCCTTGATCTAGACACTGTTACCCTGATTTCTGGGGGTCCCGGGAGGGACACCTCAATGTGCTCAAAATATGGGAATTAGGAATTAGCTCAGAGCACTGGCTGGCAATGTGAAAGGCAGGGTAACTTAGCAGGATCTTGGAACCCTATGTATACGGGGTCGGGCCATGCCAAGAACTAGGCAAGTTGTTCAATTTAAAAGATTTTATCGTAATGTCCATAATTCGGCACACACAGACACACGCACTCACGCACTCATCCAAGAACTATAGAAGCAGAAAGTGAGGAAAATTGATAGGAGTTTTGCGAGGATTTCTGGGGTGATACTCCACTTGATCCTGCAGTCCAGGAAAGAGAGATAGAGAGCGATGCTGGGGTTTGTAGTAGCTTAGCATGTGGAGGCTAAGAGGAGGCTCGCCAGACAGAGCGGCAACAGTTCGGGATGCAAGGCATGAGAGTTCCAACAAGAAGCTCAGACTTGGGTTTTTTATAGGGAAGATTGTACCTGGAGGTTAGCCTTCTCCCAAGGAGAACAATAGGAGTTGGAGTGGAGACAAAGCCTCTGAAAGGTCAAAATCAGAATTGATGGGCTTTAGCCAACCCTACCAATTGTTAGAACAGTATGCAGATGAGGAGCGCTTAGCGTTTGTATAGAGCAAGCAGTTCGGGGCTGAGAGCCCTTGCATTAATGGTTGGCTATGTCTAGAGGCAACTACTGACTGTGAGACAAAAGTTGTTTACTGGCCTAGACCTAGCTTGCATAATTAAGGCTATGAGGCCGTGCCTGCCTACACAGGTTCTCCGTGACCCTTTCAGACACGTGGAGTTCATCTTATGGAGTGCCACATGGAAATATTAACCATAACCAATATGAAATTGTAGACCTTGGGCTCAGGCTAGACAATCATAGTAAGAACACCATACTCCTATTAATGCAAACAAGAATCATGTTTGCTTTCTCGGCTGCCGCATCACACTGATGACTCATGTTCAGCTTGTGATCTACCAAGACTCCTAGATCCCTTTTATACATACTATTATTCAGCCACCTGTCCTCCATCCTATATTTGTGTATTCCATTTTTTCTGCCTAACTGTAGGACCTTACATTTCTCTCTGTTGAAATTCATTTTGTTAGCTTTGGCTCAGCTCTCCAATCTGTCAAGGTCATTTTGAATTCTGATCCTATCCTCTGGCGTATTAGCAACCCCTCCCAATTTGGTGTCATCTGCGAATTTGATCAGTATGATCTCTGTTACTTCATCTAAGTCCTTAATGAAGATATTGAATAGCACTGGGCCCAGGACAGAACCCTGTGGCACCCCACTAGTCGCTTCTCTCCAGGAAGAAGTTTGGAATAATTCAGTTTTAAACCTCCAGTTCAAATATTTCTTCTTAAATGTAGAAGTTCAGAGGACAGAGGTTACTTCAGGAACAGTATAAGAGATCGGAGCTGATGTTACTGCAGCTTCTAGGCCGTCTTGGCGATAGCATAAAGATATCCTTTTGATATCAATAATTTGGCTTTCTTCCACCACCCTGCTCCACGTGTTTGTGAGGCCCCTGGACAAGCTCGGCGGCTGATTGCTGCAATATTCCTAAACAATATAGGCAAGCCAGAAATAGCCAGATTGCAGCTTCAGGAGACCTCCTGGCAAACTCCCTATTATGTACGCGTGCCACTTACAAAGGACTCCCTGCCCCGAGCAGGTAACTTGACTAGCTGAACTATCAACTGTCCAGCATTGCGCATTTGCGTACTGGCTGTTCCTTTGTCAATTCGGACCTAACTCAATCATGTTAAATGTTGACCTTTCCGAGGCTTTGTCTTGCACCTGAAATCCATTGTTCTCACCAAGTACGGCATAGCCTGTAGTCACATTTCTCCCTATATAAACCCCTGATTCTGAGACCCTCCTCGGATCACTCCCGAGTTCCAGACCGCCTTGCTGCCGCTTTGTTTGGCGAGCCTCCCCTCAGCTCCATGTGCCGAGCCACATCGAACCCCAGCATCGCTCTCTATTTCCCGGACTTCAGGACAGGTTTTGTATCACCCAAATCAACTATCCCTCTGAAAAATCTCTCTATCCTGCTCCTACTTTTATTTTCTATAGTTATCTGAGTGAGTGAATTGCATACACTGTTTGGCTGTATTTTAATAAAGATCTCATTTATTCTTTCAAAACAGTTTGCTTCTTGACTGGCCTGACCCCGTAGACATAGGGTTCAAGAGCCTGCTAAGTTGCCCTGCCTCTCGTAACGCTAAAGCAGTGCTCAGAGCTAATTTTCCCCACCTATAGTTGAGCACATTTTGGTGTCCCTCATGGGATCCCCCAGTAAACAGGATAATACCGATAAGTTGTTCACATACTCAAATGTTAATTAGCATAGAATTTATCCTCCTAATACTGCAAACAAGTTACTTTATTTCGAGGAAACTCACCACAGGTAATTTCTCAACAGCCAGAGACAAATGGGAGACACAGTGGGTTCCTTGTAGTTTTCCGCTTGGTGTGTCAATCAAGTTTTTTCCTAATAAATTATATTCTTTGCTGCAGGGAGTCAAAGCAGGTAAGTAGCAACAAATTCAGGAGCATGAAAGAGATATTATAGCTTGCTCTGAGACCTGGGCTGAAAGTCAGGAGGGAATCAATTTCGTATTGATTGCTTGATTGGTTTTGGGTAGTGTTGGGGAACTGGATATTTTTATTTGTCGCTCTAATTTGGGTTCTGCCTCTTATTTTTCACAGATCCCTCTGGTGCAACTGATGGTAAGAAATTCATAACATTTTGCTATATCCTGTCCTTTGGTAAACTCAAGTAAATTAGTTGAAATTGGTTGTAAATTCCAGTTTTTAAAAATATAGTTTTTGAAAATGGCAGTATTGTGAGGGTGTTGGGAACAAATGTCAAAAGCCACTATGTGGAACTATTGTTCTAATGGTTCCTAGTTGGTTACTGTTTAAACCTTAAACAATTTTGAGACAGGTTTTCATGTGTAGTGTGAACTTAGATTCAATGAACACCGATCAACCAATTTTAGCACTCCTCAGTCATACTGGCAATTGTTGGAACCGTTGTTAAAAATGGGAGGAAGAGAAGTGTGGAAAAGAACGTAGCCTACGTTCAGTTAATATCTCTTTGTGTCTGTGAGCATGTGCACACTGATTTTGTCTAGGCTCCTATTCATTAGTGGAACTACACCAGTGTTCAAGCAATCATGGGAGGATGACAATAGTGCAACGGATGACAGTCAAAGTCACCACTGTCAGTAGAGAGTGTTGCTCTACTGGCTCCAGAGCAGTTCAAGGATTGACAGGATACGTTTCTCTCTTCCTCTTCCTGCCACTACACACTGCTTGAAAAAGTTGCTTTATGTCTGCACGTTGGACCTTTATGCCTGCCTGAGTTATCACAGGTTCCTGGCTATTTTTTGAGCCCTCACTCTGTTGTAGGTGTTGTTTGTCACATAATCAGCTGAGAAGCAATGCCTGCTGAAATGCCTTCTTCCATACATCCTGGAAAGGTACAAGAACCATCCCCAGTTTTCAGTGTTGGCACCCTATGTATATCTCTTCTGATCCACTCATGATACTTGACCTTAGTTGTCTGGATTCATCAAATGTGGATGTTGAACTGCTTAGCTGTCAATGGCATGGGATATATGTGGTCATATATGTGTGATATATGTGGTCATAAAATCGTAGAGCTGGAAAAGACCACAAGGGCCATTGAGTCCAAGCCCCTGTAATGCAGCAATATACTATCAAAGCATTCCCAACAATGGAGGTTTAAAAACCTCCGAAGAAGGAGCCTCCACACACTCTGGGGCAGTGTATTCCACTGTCAAACTGCTCTTACCATTAGGAAGTTCATCTCTCGCAGCTAGCTAAAGTCCCCATGCCACAAGGGCATCCTCAGAAGGCCCAAGAAGGGCCGCCTTCTCTGTTCTGGCTTTCATATAAGCCTCTCTAAGGGTGGTAAAGGGGTCTGGGTCTAGAAGCTGGAGTCTTGCCATGGGCATTTACCCTGCTGGAGGATGTTCCAGCTTTCCTGCCACGTTCTCCTCCTGCATCATTTCTTTTAGTTCCATTACTCGTTTTCTTTGTTCTATGTTCCTAGTTACATGTTACAATTGGGGCTGGGTTTGTAGGGACAGGGAGGACCACTGGGGTCCCTATGGGGATTCTTAGGGAGACAAACTCTAAGGAACTCTTTTAGGAAAGGGGGGCAAGGAACTAGCTGCAAGCCACCCAAGCCCTTTTGAGAACCTAAGCCTGGACTTCCTCCTTGACAGCTTAGGGCAAAAGGGTAGGGATTAGATTCAGGGACTGGGAGGATCGCTCCAATTGTCAGAATAGCCTCCATAAATATATTAATGGGATAGGTAGTTTGTAGTAGGTAGTATGCAGCTGATATAGGATGCTACTGAAAGCCATTAGGTAAACAACTCTGGCTGGCACTAGGACTGGAATGTAGAGATAAGACTGCCTGGTTCTCATGGCTCCAGGAGAGGGAGGGGAGTTGAGGGGGAATTCTCCATATATAAGAGTATACAGTTTCGATTCTCTTTAGTTTCTTGCACTAAAGTCTTTACAGTGTATAACCCTCTGAAAATAAAACATTTAATTTGTTACTATTCTTTGTGTGTGAATTCCTGTCCCTGACACCGATCCTTTGGGGTGGACCTTCACTTAGATACCCTGCCTAGAGGTGAAGTGGGAGGAATGAACTCTGTGGATCTTACAATGTCACCTGGCCAAGCAACAGGGGAAGAGGGAAAGGAACCAAACTGAATTGTCCCTATAGTTTTTTGGGTGAGGGACACCTTCCTCCACCTTGGAGCAAACCTCCCAAACCCTAACTTACGGGATCTCTGCCCATTTCTTTACTGGCCTTCCCCCACACTTTCAAAAGCTACAAAAAAGAATGGGGAGTCATGGGCTACCCTAGCCTATCTACTAGCATTCAGGATCTCACCCCCAACAGAACTGAGGAGGGAGAACAGTTTCCCAATCCAACAGAAACCCTGTGGTTTACTCACTCCAAATCACACGCACATGCTTCCTAACTACCTAGGTTCTTGGCAGCCGTTCTCTACGTCAGCACTGATCTGATCTGCATGGGTTGTGACCTTCCACTCAGATCAGGGGTACAGGGGTTGCCCACATTCTCCACCACTCTGTTACCCTGACTTCTGGGTGTCCCTGGGGGGACACCTGGATTTGCTCCAAAAATACAAAGATTGGGGGAATTAGCAGAGCACTGCTTAGCAAAGCAGAGGGCAGGGCAACACAACGAGATTTTGGACCCTATGTCGATGGAGGCAGACCACACAAGAGCCAGGCCAAATGTCCAATCACCAGTAGTTTATTCAGCAGAATTGGCAAAATATCCACACACATACACACAATGAATCATCACTCACACAAGTGCACAAGGACTAATGAGTCAGAAAGATATGAAGATTGGGAAAAGTGGAAGGAAAGAGAACGGTTTATACTGCACCTTATCCCATTGTCTTCGGCCTGGGAAGAAGCAAGGTGAAGGTGGCTCAGTGGAGGAAGAATGCTGAGGGGAGCTCTCAACTAGCAGAATGCCAGGGCACTAGTCAAGCATGAGACTTCTCTATAGGACAAAATATACCTCGGGGCAGACCCTTTCCCAGGAAAGGACAATGGCCGAATTTCTCACTGTTGCAAGTGTTAATCTCACCAGGAGGACACATAATCCCCTCAAGGTGCCATTGTTGTTGATGGTCCATTGTGTGTGTATGTGTGCCTTTTGAGATTTCCCTCTTGAAGATATGATTCAGAAAGCCTTGGTCTGACCTTGCTAGTAATGCTTCGGTCTTAGTCCCGTGTGTCTACATTTCTGTCCAGTGAACCTCTGGCTTAATGACTTGGATATTAAATATTATACTCCCCTGGGACTGGACAGCAGGGGTTACAATTCCACTTTAACTACTATGGCAACATCATACAGAGTCCTGGGACTTACAGTTTGGGAGAAAGGAACCAGAAGAGCTCTATTTTAAATGCCTCTCCCAAGACTACCAATCCCAGCATCCCACAGGATGTTGTCATGGCAGTTAGAATAGAATATAGCACTATAAATTCTGAAGTATGAATAGGCCTCTGCTCTTTCTTACCTGTCCCTTAAAAAAGAAATCTGTAGGACCACAAGCAGTTCTGTGCACAATTCCAGTTATGCTCCTAATGCTGGCAGCAGCTGCCTTATATTTCATGTATTGTTTTGGCAAGTGCTTAAAATGAATTCCTTAAGTATTGTGCAGCCCCAGCAACCAGTCCTACCCTCTAGCCTTCTTTTTTTTTCATCCTGTCCCTTTGAGCACCGGTATTAAGAATAGTCCAATGTCCCTTGTCTCTACTGCTCTGGCTACGTGACTATTTGCAGCATTAGACACAAAGGCAAAGATTTATTGTCTTTTATAATTTAGTTTGTTAACATATTTATTAATTTATTTTATTAAAATATTTAAATTTTACTTTCTATCCAGAACAAGGGTCCAGCAGGTACTGATTACGCACTATTTCATGTTTGGCTTGTAGCTGAAAATGGTGCATGATCACACATTGCTCCAGGGCCCCACGTGCACTTACCTTGCATGTGGAGCTCCCTGCCATTCCTATGCATTTTGCCTTGGCACAGAGTACATGTGCAGAGGCAAAATGGAAAGGAATGGCAGGGAGGAAGGATCCCACAGGTCCTCAGTGCCAGGGCAAAATGCATAGGAATGGAAGGGGGGACTCCGGAGGGGGAAAGGAAGGCTTGTGTGAGCCTTCCCCCATCCCCATTCTCTTCTCTTTTGCATGGGAACAGGAAGAGGGGAGCCCGTAAGGGAACAGGAGGGGGAGTGGGGGAGTTATTCATGGTTTTTCCACTTTTGCAAGAGTTGTGTGCCCCAAATCCTTGTGAAAGTGGAGGGACAACTGTAGTTTCTATAAACAGGACCAGTGTTTCTTTGTTTAATCAGAAGATTTTTTTTTTTTGCCTGTCCTTTGGTTTCCTGTGACATGTCACTAATATTTCATTCGACAGCAATGTGAAAATCATGTAACCCTCTGGATGTTATTGGACTGCAGTTCCCTGCATCCTTTACTCTTCAATTATGGAATTGCTCCCAGTCTGACAATTTTCAATAGAAAACAGGAAAAAAGAAGCCCATATGGGCCTTCTTAAGAAAGAAAGGAACATATACATTGAGCCATTTAGCTTTGCCATTTAGCAAGTAGGGATGAGCTCTTTCTAGAAATATTGGGGCTACACATGTCCCCCTTTCACTTCACAGAATGTTGCTCTGGCATTCTCCCCCAAGTTTTTGATAACTTAGAAAGGACCCTTGCACATTCTTTAGCTAGGGGGAAAAAAAAACGATTTGAGGGACACCTGCATCCAAGGGGTTGTGGATGCAGTGCCTTGAAGTAGCAAGTTACAAGAAATTAGTTTCATCTGGGGCTACCAAAGGTGTAATGAAGTCACACTTCAAAGAGTAACACAACAAGGAAGAGTCATTTCTGTGATATAAAAGGTAATACGTTTTTGTTTGTTCCGAAAGTTACTTTTAAAGAGCATTTTAGAGGCATTTCCATGGGACTTTTCAAGGTTCCATATGCCATTCTTTTATCTGATCTGTTTCCCAGGTTCATTCTCTCAAGAATGGTAGGGGTAGTGGTGGGGAGAAATAGAAAGTAATAGAAGTAAAATGAAAAGTGCAACAGGTAATGCAACAAATTACCTTTTGTAGGGATGCAGTAATGGGTTAATGCTCAGATGCTGCAGTGAATAGTGAATTACTTTTAAAATGTAACTTTCCAGGATCTACATTTTATTCCTTCTCTGCACATAACAATTATTGCTATTGTTATGTGCCTTTAAGTTGTCTCCAACTTATGGCCCTCCTAGTTCTAGAATCTTCTTCACAAGATATGTCCAGAAGGGTTTGCCATTGCCTTCCTTTGAGTCCGAGAGATTGTGACTTGCCCAAAGTAATCCAGTGGATTTCCATGGCTGAGTGGAGATTGGAACTCTGGCCTCCCAGAGTTCCACCTGCTATGCTTAAACCCAATACACCATATTGGCTTTCTGTTCCTATCCAACACAGGTTATCTGTTGCTCACACACACACAGATTGTTTCAGGGTTTTGTTTTGTTTGTTTGTTTTGGTCTTTGCTTTACAATGTGCCTACCATATATGCGGAGGTTCTGTTCTAGGGACCCTGTGTAAAAAAACAAAAAAACAAAACAAAACCTGTAAAGTTTCTCATCCCATTATAATCAATGGACTCATGTGTGCACCTGCAGCAGCATGGACACATGCATGTGATGTCCATTGACTATAATGGGATGTGATGCTTTGCACAATATTGAATTCATGCGTACAGAGGTTGCATGAGAAAAGGGCCCACTGTATATACCATTCAGTGAGTTTCAGCATTGCTGAGGGCCAAGCAACCCAGCATGACAATTCTGTTGGTTTTATTCCTGTTCACAGGCTCCTTCGGGGGACCAAATTGGCCAATGGGCGGATGTGCAAACTCATCATGGCATTGCGGATCTGTCTTTCCATCTGGCCTCTGAAGTGGCCCTGGGAAACTATTCCATACACGTGGCAGATAACCCATTTGTCATTAAAGGATTCGCAGTGGAAGAATATGGTAATATTTCAGGGAGGGACCCTTTTGGGTATGAATAATACCAGTGCAAATTACTGAATTCTAGTTACTCTCTTTCTTCAATCTGTGTTAATACAGATTGCATATGGCCCCTGAGCACTCATTTTTTTACCCCATGAAGCACCATGACTTAAAAACCTGTTTTTAATTGTCAATTCTTTTTAATTTCAGCCAAAATGTGTGGGGGAGTGGAATACCCAACCACAGTTGGCAGTTTGGGTCCCCCAAGGTTTGAGTCCCCTGGTTCCCCCTTCTTAAGTGCTCAAACATGTTGGGTGGTGAAGAAAACCTGCCTTTTTTTTTTGAGTCAAAAACTGAAGCTGACATTATGTCATATCCAGTTATGCCGGGAGGAATGTTCCACACTGTAGGGAGTAAGGCAAGAGGAAATGGCACCTGTGCAATTGCCTGCCCCTACATTAATTAACACATACATTAATATAAAAAGATTAAAATACTTTATTTATTGAATGTGTAGCCTGCCTTTGCTTCCTTTGAAACCTGCATGTTTTTAATTATACATTTAAAAAATGCTGTATGCTTTGAATAGAAACTGTGATCTGAAACCAACTCTTTTGTATACCACAGTGCCAAACTAGAAATGATGTAAAGTAGGTGAATATGATGTTAAGTAAGTGATTATGGTTAACTTACTCATTTTTATACATGGACTGCCCTTGAAGATGATTTGGGAAATCTGTTTACTGCAAAATATGATAAGAATATTGTTGTGGACTTAAGAGGTGACATAATAGCTATATTTAAATATTTGAAAGGATGTCATATGGAGGATGGAGACTGGGACACAGAGCAATGTCTTTGAGTGTCAGGAAAAGTTTCCACCTAAACATTAGGAAGAACTTCCTGACTGTAAGAGCAGTTCAACAGTGGAATACACTACCCTGGAATGTGATGGAGTCTCCTTCTTTGGAGGTTTCTAAACAGAGATTGGAAGGCCATCTGGCAGGAATGCTTCAGTGATACATTCCTGCATGGCAGGGGGTTGGGGTCTTGTGATCTCTTCCAACTCTACAATTCTATGATTCTATACAGTTTCCTTTTGTCCTGGCAGTAGGGGAAAAAATCCTCCACAAAAGCTCAGCACATTTAAAATCCATAGCTTTTGACACAGATAAAAGAGTACTACTATGCTGTCCTGTGGACATTGCAGCACTGTTCCATTCTTTTCAAAATAGTTGGATTTGTAGGCTTTCCAACAAAGAAGGACCATGTTTTGGTGATGATCTTAGTAGATATCCCCTTAAAAGTATGACTGAACAAAGGACGGTAATTGCAGAGTAAACCCTGATGTGATGCATTGGCGGAGGAGTAATATCCAAAAGAGAGAGCTTTAATAATACTTGAATGCATCTTAAACCCAGTCTATGGCCCTTTCCTCACGGGGGGGCCCAAAACGGGGCCACGTACGCAGGGGCGGAGCTTACCCGCGAGCGGGTTGCTCCGTCCCTCCGAAGAGCATGGATCCGCCGTTCCAAACGCTGCTGAATTTCGGCGGTGCTCAGTGGCTCCCGGCGGTGCCCAAAATGGCGGCCGGCGGCTTCCGGCGGCGCTCCGCCAATTAGGACAGCACGCCAGCCGGAAGTCCGCCCCCGGGCAGATCTGCAGGGGCGCGCTACTGCGTCTCTGCAGTTCTTGACCGGGGGCTGCTACGGGGCAGCGCGGGTAAGTTTTATAAAAACCACTTTTGAAGGTGGCTTTTATAAAACTCACAGCGCCACCCTCGGGGCTGTGCTAGAACTGTTTGAGGTCTAGAACCTCACTTTTTTAAACTGCTCTAGCGCAGACCCCAGTGAAGAAGACCTCCTGGAGAGGTCGCTCTAGCGGGGACAATATGCCCATGTGGAAATGGCCTATGATTGACAACATATTGTGACATATTCTTATGCTTCTATGAATCCATATATTTTATATATAACATTGGGCGTGCCTCTTGATATATTTAGCATTGGACTTTAGAGACATGGCTTTGCATGTTGGTTTCAGACTTACCAGAATCATCTGATCTGCTTATGTTCTTCTCTTCCCATCTTTTTCTCTCATTACAGAGCTGAGTAAATTTGAAGTGTTGTTCAATGTCCCATCAATGGTTACTACTTCAGATGAAAAATTTCAGGTCACAGTATGTGGCAAGTAAGTAAACCTTTTAGTAAATTGTATTCCCACCAACTTGTAGTTTTAAAATTTTCAGACCAAGAACCAAAGCTTAGAAGAAACTAGAAGAGACAATGCTAAACAAGATTAAAAGTAGCATAAATTTGTATTCTTGCTCTTACTACTTCTTGTTGTCCAGATCTCTCTCTCTACTTATCTGAAATGGTGTGGTGACACAAATAAGACCAATCTTATGTGTCCCATCTAATTCTTGACCTCTTCACCTTAAATAAAGACCAGTATCAGGACCGTGGTGATGTATATTGAGGAAATGTATACTTGAGGGAAATTATTTACTTCTCATAAATGATTTTAGTATTGTATTTTCTCTTCTGCTTTCAGGAAGGAATAGATCCTCCACCATCAAGATCTTTTTTTATCTGGTTAAAATGATTGCTTTAGTTTTCTTCATTCTTTTTGTGTGTGTGGGAGGGTGTCTCTCATTTTGCTTTTTGCCAGGGAGAGGAATCATGCAGCCCTCCAAATGTTGGTCGGCTACAACTCTCAGCAGCAATAGCTGGCATAACCAGTGGTGAGGTAAAGTGGGAATCATCTTGGAGGGACACACAATTTCCACCTATGATTTGTTCTTTTCCTGGACAAAACATTTAGGTTTAAACATTTTACACATTGACCTGCCTTTGACAATGGGAACCCCATGTACTGGAGAAGATTCTAGAAGATGTTTTGGCCATAACTGTAGCTCACATGGTGTGCCGTGTGCACACACTCTCACTCTCATGAACTGAGTGTACTCCAGGCTGTTGGTTCCCCATCTGTGGGTGCCCAGTTGTTGTTGGACTACATTTCCCAGAATCCTTCACCTTGCTGACTGGAACTTTTGGGGCTTGAAGTCCTTGCCTTGAAGTACATCTAGTCCTTGTTTGTGACAGTCAGCAATGGAAAACAAGCTGCTAACAAAACAGTTTCAGCCAATATCTGTATTTATTGAAGTGATCTCTCAGAAGCTTCCCTTGGCCACATTATGAAAGCCACTGTTATGACACAAGCATACTTCTTTTTCCTCCCATTTGTCTTTGGTGTAGGTACACCTATGGGAAGCCTGTTCAAGGAAGTGTAAATCTTATCTTGGAAAGAGACAAATCAGACTTTTTTGAAGAAGGTGTCAGTGAAACATTGGCTGAGATTCAGAAAGTCTACACAGGCCAGGTAAGGTAACTGGGGAAGTGTTACCTTTAAGCCAGTGGTTCTCAACCTGTGGGTCCCCAGATGTTTTTGGACTTCAAATCCCAGAAGCCCTGAGTATTAACCATAGTGGCTGGGGCTTCTGGGAGCTGAAGTTCACAAACATCTGGGGACCCAAAGGTTGAGAACCACTGCTTTAAGCAAATGGGAGGGTGGAATGAGTTCAGGACTGTCCAGTGGCTCTTACGTTCTATTTCTCACTCCCCCCTTAAAAAAAAAAGGGCAGGCGAAAGGATCAAAGTTGGCCTGATGTCCACTTCTGGTTTATTTTCTTTTTTAAATTTGGTGATGGGGTATTTCATTTATTTACTTTATTTATTTATGAAAATATTTATATCTCAATTTTATATCCCAAAATCTCAGGGTAGAGTACAACAAATTCAGTTTAAGACGATACTTTATAACAATAATTTAAAGAGCTAAAAATATACTAAAATTTACTAAAAATCATCCATCTCTCTAATTTAAAAAGATAATTGAAACTGGAAAACAATTTAAAATAGTTCCAACAGTAGTATTCTTGCTACCTGGATAAAATCAATTAGGCTGGAAGGCATTAATAAAAAGCCATGTTTTGACTTGACACCAAAATGATACTAACATGGGCACCAAGGGCATTCCACAACTGGAGGGCCACTGTGAAGAAGGCCTTCTCCCATGGCTTCCCACAATGTATTTTTCCTACTGGTGGGACACAGAGGAGGGCCTCTCCAGTAGAGCACCGTTTTAGAGTACAGGATTTGAGGGGACTGGAAGTCCCCTTGTGCTGTTTACACACAAAGCTGTTGGTTCTGTGTTCTTGTACATGAAAGCCCTCTCCTGCTGATGTACCCCAGTATCAGTTATTCCAAAGTATGCTGTCCCTGTCTCTGGAGCTAGTACTATGAAGCTGTAGTGACTCATAGCCATTGATAGCCCTGCACTACTTGAACTTTTCTAATCCTTTTTTGGAGCTTTTGAAGTTTGTTGCCATCAGCATGTGTTAAGGAAGCAAATTCCATGTGTACCAATTCTTTTTCACTAAATTTCCTATCATTCAATTTAGATGGATGAAGTAGGGTTCTAGTTTTGTGTGCAGGGGAGAAAAACACTATTCTTCACATCATGAACTGTTTTTTTTCTCATGAAGTTTTTTCCCCATCATGAGGTTATGTACATAACTGTTATGCCTTCCCTCATTGTCTTTTCCACTAAGTTAAAAAAATCACAAATATTTTAATCATTTTTCATAAGTTCAGTGGCCCATGAAGTCATTACGCCTTGTATTTTCTTGGTCCTCTACTTTATACCATCAAGATACAAAGGTGATTTATGATAAGGTGATGTCATGTTGAACTTTTCTGCAGATAGATTCTATTCTGGGTAAAAAAGGGAGCTGGACACTCCTTTCAATGAAAGAAATACTTTTACTATAAGGTCTGAGTTGGACCCAGGCTTTCTGGTTTTTTAAATGTGTCTTATATTCTGCATGGTAAGGATACACCAGATGTAGAAACATAATTGTGTATATCTTGCCCTCTTCTCCCCATTTAATTTTAGTCCAGATGTACAAAAACAGGAATTGCTATTCATTACATCCCTTCTCCGCCACTTGTCAATAGCATATAAGCTGCTAACTGTTAAAATATTAACTTTTGAAGCAGAAAACAATCTCAACTCTACTTGTACAGATGATAGCTTTGCTAACATGCTGCCTTTTTTATATCTTCAGACAGATAAGACTGGTTGTACCACTTTTACTATTAAGGGAACTGATGTTCATGTGCTTCAGAAAGGCTATGCCGAATATCTCACGCTTAGTGCAGAAATGGAGGAGGAAGGAACAGGTATGAAGGAAATGAGAAGAAAGGAAACATAGTTTTCAGCTTATTTGGTGAATCTGTTTCCCATTTGACAGTTTTCTTTGGTTGTCTTGCTCTTCTTCCACTTTCAGTCAAACATTTTAAACTTTAGGCTATCAGATGTTGTTTCCACACTGACGTATTTTCTCCCATATTATTGCTAAACTTCCTGTCACAACATCTTTACATGTCAAAAGACATCCTCTGTATTGTCTTCCACAGTTAAATTAATCACATATTTTAATTGTTATGGTTTTATCCAGGAGGACCTAGGATTTATAATTAGGTGAAGTACTCAATTTCAGAAGAAGGACCTCTGAGTATTCCTTCCTCAGGAAACCCTATGAAATTCACATAGTCCCCATGAGTTGACAGGCATACACCTCATTCTTTACTAGTGGGTTCTACCACAGTCTCTGAAGTAGAATTATCCTGAGTGCCTGTCTGCAGAATTAAATGTATTTAATCCAGTACTCAATTCCTCTTTTCTCAGGGTAGTCCAAAAGAGTGGATTAGAGCTGTTTGACAAAGAATGCCAAAAACTTCAGTAAACTACAAATTGCAGTATTGCTTGTGATAGATATAATTTAAATGGTAACTTTTTTTTTTTTAAAAAAAATATCTATTAAACACAAAATGTAGATGCACAATGCAATGTGTACAGGAATAAAAGGAAACAAAAATCAAGAACTAAAAATAAGGCACATGATAGACACCTAAATTAAACAATACAAAAAACTACCAAACCTAAAAAACATAAAACTAAACTAAAATAGTGCCTGAAAGGAGACTCCTGACTTCTAGCCCTTCAGCTGATAGTTATGATATAAAATACTAGGCCTACTTCTTCAAGTTTGTTTGAATAAGATATACTTCTACATATTGGCAAGAAGTACTGATTTCAAAACCCAGAACTATGCTTCTCCCCTCAGTACTCTCTCACATATGCAATAACCATGTCCCAATCTTTCTTAAAATTACTCAGTGGTTCCTCTTTAATCACAGTAGTGAATTTGTCCATTTCTACCAAGTTGTTACCCTGATTCCTGGGGGTCCTGTGAGGGACACCTAAATGCTCTTCAAATTATAAGTTGGGGGAAATTAGTGAAAGAGCACAAGTTAGCAATGCGAGAGGCAGGGTAATGTAGGGATCTTTTACCCAGCATCTATGGGTCAGGCAGTCAAGGAGCAACGAATAAACAATAATTGGTATTTTATTAAAATACAGTCAAACACGTGTATGCAACACACTCACACAGATAACTATAGAAATAAAGGTTGGAGTGGGATAGAGGGATTTTGAGAGGAGGTTTTTGGTATGGGAAATGCTGCACCTGTCCTGAAGCCCGGGTAGTCTGAAATGAGTTCGTGGATGGAGGTTCTCAGTACGTGGGACTGAGGGGAAGGCTCGCCATGCAAAGCGGCAGCAAGGCGATCCAGCAATCTGAGCAATCCAAAGAAGTGCTCAAAGTCAGGGGTTCTTATAGGGGAAATTGTGGCTGTAGGCTAGCCTGTACTTGGGGGAAAACAATGAGTTTTGGGCTGGAGACAAAGCCTCCGAAAGGTCAGAATTTAGCATGATTCAGTTAGGTCCGAATTGTCAATAGGGTAGCCAGTATGGAAACGCAGAGTGCTTGATGCTTGAGTATCCGGCTTGTCAAGCTGCCTGCTCAGGGCAGGGAGTTCTTTGTAAGTAGCGTGCATATATAATGAGGGTACTTGCTGTGAGGTCTCCTGAAGCGGCAGTTTGGCTATTTCCTGTATTGTTGTGAATATTCCAGCGATTAGCGACCGAACCTGTTTGCGTGCTTGTCTGGGAGCCTCGCAAGCACGTGGGAAGGAATGGGTAAGGAAGGCCAAATTATTGATATCAAAATGATATCTGGTGCCCCCAAAGTCTGGCTAGAAACTGCGGTAACAAAGTTATACATACATCTTTCTATCTCTAAGAAAAAATCAATTTGGCAGTCACAGTTATATACTGAATGATTCTTCCATACTTCTTGTCTATCTGATTATCCATGAGTCCAAGCTAGAAGAGTTCCGGTTTCATTCAGCTTCAGCTTCAAAGTATCTCATCAGTCAATGCACCCAGTTTATTTTCTTTCTCACAGTCTACCACAAATCTTTCTGGTGTTAAATATCATCTATACATCATTTTAGAAATGATCTAACATTGTAACTTAAGATGAACTTTAAACCTCTTGTCCACTTCTTTCCCCATCGTATCATTTGTATATTATGGCCCACATTTTGTGCCCAGCTAATCATACAACCTTTCACTGGTCCATGTTCCATCTTCATTTCTGACAGTAATTTATACATTCCAGCTATTAAATGTTTGCCATCAGTAAGCAATTGTTCTTTAAACTCTGATTTAAATGTTTTGAATCAGGTTTCTATCCATTGTAAAACATATTCAGTTAACTGTCTATAAGCAAAATAAGAAATATTATAACCTTCTTGAGTCAGTTCTTGTTTCCATCCAATACTGCCTTTTTTAAAAACAGTAATGAGTCTCTATATGTTAACCATTTTATCTTTAAGAGTTATTTCTCTCTTATGTGGAGACTCCCATAAAGACAGTTTAATATACACAGTCTTGTTTTATATTTGTTCCAAACTCTCAGTACAAGTCTAACATAGTGATTATTAAAATCAACATTTGCCTTTTATCGTACCACAAAAATCTGTACCAGCCAAAGCAAAAGTCAAACCTCTCTAACTGAAGAAGCCGTTGCCTTTTCAAAGTGATCCAGTCTTTCAACCCCACTACACAACAGGCATAAAAATACAATTTCAAATCAAGGAGGCAAATGCCTCTTCTTTGTTCTTGGCTTCTTCCCTTGCCAGATAAATTTGGAAATATCTTTGTGCCATTGTTTAGATAGCACTTTGCTATTCACAATAGGTATTGTTTGAAGCAAGAACACTATTTTTTGGAAAACATTCATTTTTATAGTTGATATCCTGCCCAACAGGGACAGCTTCTATTTAGATCATCTTTGTAGAACTTTGTAGAATCTTTGTTGATATTGTTTTGAAACAACTTTGAATTTTTGTTCTCAATAGTAACATGTAAATATTTTATTTCCTTGACAATGTTAAAACAGGTTTTCTACATCAAAAGAGTTTGTTTTTCTTTTGTCAGCATGACTGTTTTCTCTTTATCAATTTAAAATTGGGCAAGAGTTCTATAGTCATTTAGAATCTTAAATAGTTTCTCTGCACTTTCTAAAAGATCCTGTAAAAAAAGTTACTAAACCATCTTCAAATGATTTTAGTTTAAATATTTGTTCCCTTATAACCATAGCTTTAACCTTTTCTTCTTGATTTATCATGCTATTAAGAACTTCCAAAGTCAATATAAAAAGTGAAAGAGAAAGGGGACAATCTTGTATGGTCTCTCTATGTATATCACAAGGCTTAGTTGTTTCTCCATTGTGTCTCCCATGAATAAGATAGGATATTGCTTTAATCTATGTGTTAAATTTATGTCCAAGATTAATCTTTTTAAATACTTCAACAGTGAGGCCACTTATTTTTGATTATGACCTTCTAAACATTCTAATATGTCTATCACATATCTTACATTGTCCCACATCAATCTCTGGTAAAAAGCCACATTGATCTTCAGGTATTATTTCCTCCAGAATCTTTTTTATCTTTTGTTCCAGTGTTAATGTAAAGATCTTGTAACCTTTATTCAAAAGGAAATAGGCTTCTTGGGCTCTGTCTTAGCTCATTCTTCTTTTGGTATCAAGGTTATATTGGCATTTCACCAACTCTCTGGAATCTCTACTGTAGTTAAAATTGAATTAATCAGTTGTTGCAATGGTAGAAACAACAGATCCTCCAAGCTTTTATAATAAGTTGTCAAAAAGCTATCCAGCCCCGAAACCTTCCCTACCTCCACCTTCTTAAAACCCTCTACGATTTCTGCCACTGTAATAGTAGCATTAAAACTCATTCTTTTGTTGTGTGAAGTCACTGGTAGATTCTGTAAGTCCAAATACTTTTCCATCTTCCCCATGTTATCCATCAGTCCAAGCTAGAAGAACATGTTGTTCTGTATAGAGAGCAGATTTTTTTTAAAAAAAGATTTTTTTTTTATGCTTCCATTATCTGATGTCAATGCCTTAGCATCTTGAAATGTCAAAATCATTTTCTTCTTTCTGTCTTTTCTTAGTTTATGGGAAAGCCATTTTCTTGATTTATTTGTAAACAAAATTCTTTTGTTTAGCATAGCTCATTTTTCTTTCAGTTTCTGGAGCCATACTAATAGAAATTTATTTTTGTAAAACCTTTATTTCCTTCAACAATGATGACTTAGTTGGTTCTTTTCTTTAAGTCTTTCTCTTTTTTCTTATTCTCATCCAAAATATTTTGATTCTTCTGTTTTCTTTTCCTTTTTAATTGTGCATTTTGTTGTATAAAAAAGACTCATAATCATTTTACTAGCATCCCAAACAGTTTTTATCTTAGTGTGCTTATTCAAGTTATATTAAAAAAATTAAAACTCTTTTTAGCCTTATTCAAAATTTCTTCATTTTATAACAGTACATCATTCAGGCCCTTTCCACACGGGGTAAAAAAAAAACGGCTTAGGGCGACCTCATCCGGAGGTCATCCACACTGTGGGGTGCGCTAGGGCGGTTTGAAAAGTGGAGGTTCCACACCTCAAACCGCCCTAGCGCGGCTGCAAGGGGTGGCGCGGCGCGTTTTTAAAAACCACATTTCATGTGGTTTTTAAAAAACGCGAGCGCGCTAACCCGTTGCAGCACCCCGTTTGAAACTGCAGGGACACGCTAGCGCGTCCCTGCAGAGCTGCCCGGGGGCAGGCTTCCGGCTGGCGCGCTGCCCTGATTGGAGGAACGCCACCGGAAGTCGCCGGCTGCCATTTTGGGCGCCGCTGAACGCCGCCAAAATTCGCCAGCGTGTGGAGCGGTGAACGCGCGCTCCCCGCAGGGACAGAGCAACCCGTTTTCAGGTAAGATCCGTCCCTGCGTGCGCTGCCCCGTTTCCCCGTCCCCCGTGTGGAAAGGGCCTCAGTCTCCAGTTAAGTTGACTATGCCTTTTTGAAGAATTAGCTTAACTGGATTATGATCTGGGCAAGTCTTGGGACGTATTTCCATATCTTTAATTCTGCTACTCAATTATTTGGATATCAAAAACATATGTTACCCTGTTTTCTGAGGGTCCCGGGAAGGACATCTAAATGCACTCTCAATAATACAAGTTGGGGGAAATTAGCCAAGAGCACAAGTTAGCAATACGAGAGGCAGGGCAACGCAGCGGAATCCTTTACCCAATGTCTACGGCAGTGGTTCTCAACCTGTGGGTCCCCAGATGTTCGTGGACTTCAGCTCCCAGAAGCCCCAGCCACTATGGTCAATGCTCAGGGCTTCTGGGAGCTGAAGTCCACGAACATCTGGGGACCCACAGGTTGAGAACCACTGGTCTACGGGGTCAGGCCAAGCCAAGAAGCATACCAGGTTATAAGAATAATTGTGATCTTTATTAAAATACAAACAAAACAGTGTATGCAACGCAATCACACAGAGAACTATAGAAAAATAAAAGTTTGAGTGGAACAGAGGGAATTTTAAGAGGGGTTGTAGATTTGGGTGATACTACACCTGTCCTGAAGCCCGGGCAGATCACTGTGAGAGTTCGAGGGTGCGTAGTCTCAGTACGTGGGACTGAGGGGAAGGCTCGCCAAACCAAGTGGCAGCAGGATGGGATGGAAATTGGGAGCGATCCAATGAAGCTCACCAAGTCAGGGGTTTTTATAGGAAGAAATGTGACCATAGGCCATTCCGCATTTGGGAAAAACAAGGAGTTTCGGGCTAGAGACAAAGCCTCAAAAAGGTCAGAATTTAGCATGATTGAATTAAGTCCGAATTGACAATGGAATGGACAGTATGCAAACATAGAGTGCTTGACAGGTGAGGACACTTCTAATCAAGCTGCCTGCTCGGGGCAGGGAGTTCTTTTGTGAGTTGTGTGCCTACATAATTGCGCACTTGCCCTTAAGGTCTCCTGAAGCGTCGGGATGGCTATTTCTGGCCAGCCTGTACTGTGTGGAATATTACAGCAATTATCGACCGTGCCTGTCTTGCGAGCTTGTCCGGTGGCCTCACAGACATGTGGAGAGGGGTGGTGGAAGAAAGCCAAATTATTGATATCAAAATGATATCTAACATTATTTCCAAAAGTGGGATGGCAACGGCAATAACACATATTAATTCCGGAAAAGGTTTTGTACCTCTCTGAAAAAAAGTAAATTCTTGTGAATCTCTATATTTGAATATCCAAACGTCTAATAGTTTCTGATTATCCATCAAATTGAAAAAAATGTCGATTTCCTTTGATCCTGCTTTGTTTCTTTATCACACTGTCTGTCAGTTTAGGGATTAATTACACCATTCCAATTGCCCAAAAAAATCCAGCACTTATATAAGAACTCTTAAGACCTTTTTCAACAATTTTTCCAAAAAAAGAGCCTTATTTTTAGTAGGAGCATTAAATGCCAATAATCAAAGTTTTCAACCTTTGAATTGTATCCCCATTGCTACATAGCAACCATTTGAATTTTCAAAAGCTTTCTCTGGGAGCAGCTTTGAGTTTTCAAAAATCACCACACCTCTTTTTTTTTCTTAGTAAATGCTGAATGAATACCTTCCCCAATATAGAATTTAGCAAATATTCAAATATTATATTTTTTCCTAACGTGTTTCTTATAGGCAAATCAAATCCAATTTTTGTCTTTTCAGGTAATGAAAAATCTTCTTTCTCTTAATGGGTGAATTTAGCCCTCTTATATACCAAGAAATTCATTTTATTTTTTAATTTTTAATTTTTATTTTGATTCAAAAAGAAAAAAAATACAAACATCCACAAACATATTACAAACATATTACACATATTAATTCTTACATTCCCCACCCCCCATTTCCCCCAGTGCAAAATCTTCCTTTCTAACACATCATCAAGAAAAATATTCTCCACCACCCAAAACAATCACCCATGTTAAAAATAAATTACCAACCTCCTCTTTTCCCTCCCCCCTTCTGAAGACTCAAGGGTGTCCTATTACCTTATCTATTTTTCCTTCTTTTACCTATCTACCTCTAATTTTCTTAAACTTTTTTCTTTTTCTTATCTCTAATTCAATTCCTTATTACTTCTTAAACTTCTAATTCTTAATTTAAAAATAATACCGCTTTTTCTCCCCAGCATTTTTTCCATATACTACTGCTTCCCATTCTTCAAGAGTTTTCTTTTTCTGTTTTTCTTTTAATGACTCAATAACAATGTCTGCTTCCTCCATGTCATATAACTTAAACAACCAGTCTTTCAATGTTGGAACAAGTTTTTGTTTCCAGACTTTAGCATAACATATTCTTGCTGCAGTTATCATGTACAGTGTTATTTTCTTTTGTGACTTATTAATACCTAATTCATCAATCATATGAAGCAAATAGATTTGAGGTGTCAAATCAAATCTTTTTCTTAATACTTCTTGTATTATATTATGTATCATTTCCCAAAATCTTTTCGCTCTTTTGCATTTCCACCATACATGATAAAATGTACCACGTTCTTCACATTTCCAACATATATCCTTAACATTCTTTTGCTTTGCCAATTGTACTGGAGTTATATACCATTTGTAAAGCATTTTATAATAATTCTCCCTTAAGCTAACAGGTGTTAATAACTTCCAGGTTGTATTCCATGCCTTTTCCCACTTCTCCATAGTTATTATACTTCTTATATCTTGTGCCCACTTTATCATTGTTGTTTTCACTACTTCTTTTTCGTTTTGTCTTGCAAGCAAAATCTTATAAATCTGACTTACCCTATGTTTAGTTCCATATTCTAATATTTTGTCAAATTCCTTTCCTTTGGATTCAAACCCTTCTTCATCCCTATCTCTTTTATATCTCTCCCACAATTGTCTGATTAGCAACCAATGAGTATTCCAATCATCTAACTGAAGTTCATTTTGTGTTTTAAACTTTATTTCTTCCCCTTGTATCTTCAAAGTATACCTATATGTTATGCATTTCCCTCCTCTTAATTTTTCTTTATTGTAAAAAGCCTCATGAACTGAGATCCATAATGGTATCTTTAAATAGAGTTGCCTTTTATATTTTGTCCATGTTGTTATTAAAGCATTTCTTAAAATATTATTTTTAAAGTTTTTATCTATTGATGCTTTTCCATACCAAATGTATGCATGCCATCCAAAATTTAAACCTTCTCCCTCTAAATATAATATCCTATTATTCCTCAATGTAATCCATTCCAAATTGTTTGCATGATAATATAATTTTAAATTTGTCAAGTCCATTCCTCCTCTCTCTTTACAGTCCTCCAAAATTTTCATCTTAATTCTAGATCTTTTTCCTTTCCATACGAAATTCCTTATATCTTTGTTCCAATCTTTGAAGGGTTTTTCATTCTTAATTATGGGAAGATTTTGGAATAGATAATTCATTTTGGGTAATATACACATTTTAACCACTGCTATCTTTCCTAGTAATGACAAATCTAATTTTTCCCATTTTTTAAGATCTACCCTTATTCCTTTCCATACTTTATTATAATTAATTTCATATAGATCTACATTATTTTTTGTGATTGTAATGCCTAGATATTTCACTTTTTTTGCTATAATAAATCCGGTTATTCTACTCAACTCCTCCTCTTCTTCCTTGTATAATTTTTTCGTAATTATATTTGATTTCCCTTTATTTATCTTATACCCTGATAACTCCCCAATTTTTTTCAAAATATCTAATAAAGTTCCTATACCACTTAAAGGTTCTTCTATTATGATTGCCAAATCATCCGCAAATACACTTATTTTGTATTCCTGATTCTTTATTTTGATTTCCTGTATTCTCTTTTCTCTTCTAACTTTATTATTCAATAGTCCTAAAATTAATATAAAAAGTAATGGTGATAGAGGGCTAGTCTGAACTTGGGAGAGAACAATGAGGTTTGGGTGCGAGACAATGTCTCCAAAAGGTCAGACTTTAGCATGATGGGATTAAGTCCGAATTGACAATGGAATGGCCCAGTATGCAGATGCAGCTCGCTTGGGCGGTTACGCATTTAGCTCATCGAGTTATCTGCTCGGGGCAGGGGGCTCTTTGCATTAGCATGCATCTTTAATGAGGTGTTTGTCTAGGGAGGTCTCCTAAAGCAAGATCTGGCTGAGTCTAGCTTGCCTAGGTGGAGAAAGAAATGTTCAGCAGTTAAGGGCCATGCCTAGCTCTGTGCTTGTTTGGGGGCCTCACAAACACTTGGCCAAGGGTGGCAAAATGAGACTGAATTGTGATATCAAATGATATCTAACATCTTCTGAAGCCAGGCCAGTTCACGGTGATAACAACTTCTGGTTAACAATCAACAACGGACCTTGATTCACACCTGTATTCATTCAGCAATGAAGTGTAGCAGTATTGTTTCAGGAAGTGTGCTGGGAACCAATGCTGAGAACCTAGGAATTTGCCAAGTAATGTCAGCATACTTTTAAGTAGGATGTGGGGCTAACAACAGCAACAACTTTTAAAGTTGACTAGAATTCAAAATGGAAGACTTTAGTTAAACAAATATAAAAGACAAAGAGACAGTTTCTTTAGCTTAGACATTTAAGCAGGAAATACCCTTTGTGAATTAAATTGTCCAAGGCACTGGATCTCCTAACAGCCTTCAGAATTGACTAGGGAAAAAGATTAAAAACACTGTCCATTGGTCTGTAGTCTTTTACTGCTAACAAGTTTTTAAGAGGAAAATAAAATCCTGAGCAATGCTGGGTAAATACGCTAGTTGGTACATAAAAGAAAATATCTGTCTATACTCTGTGGAAGAATTGTTCTTCTGGACTTCTGATATTTGTACTTCTCTAGCTGTTTGTGATTGTTTTTTATTTGTTTGATAAACAACATCAGTTTTTAAAGAAGTTTTTGTTAAAACTTTGTGTTTGATTGCTTTCATATGGGCTCTTGAAATAAGGAAGGACATTATTTTTAAATTGTACTTTTTATTTTCATGCTGCTCTGCTAAATCAACCTTTCATCTCTCTGGACAGGACTGACAAACACAGCAGAATCTTACATCCCTATTACTGTCAAGCAAATGTCCTTGAATTTTTTTGCACTCAATCAATTCTACAAGAATGGCTTCCCATACACTGGAAAGGTAATCTTCGCTCATCCTTCATGTTTAGTAAGGCAATCTGTCACTTGTTTTTTCAAGTAGGAGGACACTAAAATTTTCATGAGACAGCTCTTATTTGAAAATTTATCTTCTCAGAAAAATACAGTAAGGCCATGATCCTTCCTCATGATCACATTCCACACCTAAACTCATGCAGCATTGCAGAAACAGTTGTTCACACATTTCTACTGAGCCTTCATTATTGTTGTTGTTGTTGTTGTTGTTATCATCATCATTATCAAGAGTTATAATGCACAAGTGCTTTAGCAATATTATATCAGTTAAACATTAGTATCATTGCTCAAGCTCTGTTGAATCTGTATCTTGGAAACAATAGCAATGTTTACTGCTGGCAGCCATCTTAGCTAGTTCTGAATAATACAGATAGACAATGAAGTAGAGATACATTTCATTTTGAAACTACTGGGTTAATTTAAACTGACCATCGAAGTAGCAATGAAGAGTGCCCAGGAAATACTTTGCGATGTAGAAAATGTAATGTGCATCTCCAAAATAAAAATGGTTTGTACTGGAACAAAACCTCAGACTTTCACAGACTCCCCCCGCCTTTTGAATAAGCTGTCCACTGACTTGATTATCAGCTGACTCTGGGTTCTCTTACCTCCCAGCCTCCTTAAGATACAGAAAATGGAAATTTGTGTATTCAGTTCCCTTCAGCTGGCAGTCAATGTAACATCAAACTTTTTAGAATTTTTTAGAAGCTGTGATGTCACAGATCCTAGGTTGCAAACACACTTAAAATCACAGTAATTTTGTAAAATTTTGCAGCTTAAATTTTGGGAAAGCACATTGGCCCTGCAATGGATGGCTCTATTTGGAATAAGACGAATCTGACTGGATTCCTTACAAGAAACAATTTATTGCATGAAAGAACAATGGGCTATAAAGGCTCTCAGAAGCTCAGTGGTGGTGGATTTCCTTTTATTCCTGCAGATCTTTGCTCATATCCTTGGAACACCTGTCCAGAACCAATCTGTCTACCTCATCATTGATGTTGATGATGTGCAGACCCATATTCCATTTGTTACAGATGAAGATGGTGTAGTCAGCTTCTCCCTAGATACAACAAACTGGAAGGATACCTTGGTTTCTTTATGGGTGAGTTAAATATATGGCTATGGCAACAAAGAAATTTGCAGGGAAGAGATGAAATGTGATGATGATGTTTATTCCAATGTATACAGGGTCCTCATCATTACATAGTTTAGGCACTGCAGTAGTCTGTAGGTGCTGCTGTAGCCAAGAGCATGCAAATGTAACAGCAGTTCTAAAGAGGGATGCCAAACTGGTGGATTTCAGTTTGCACTTTGGTCACTATAGAAAAGCACAAAAGGTTGCACTAAGGCTGAAACTACAGGGGTGAAATAATGTGTCCTTACCTTAATCTCAGTCATGTTGGAACACATGATGTTTCTCTTGTTCTGACATGAAAACACTTTTTTTTATACCTGAGGGTGTTCCTACAATTTCAGAAAAACCCTACAATTTACTCTGATGTTTTTGGGAAGAACCTTTTGGTTTTTTTTTTAAAAAATGTGAGGGTTGACCCTTGACTTGGGATTGGAGTAGAACTGGGAGCAGATGGAGGTGGAGAAGGGTCAGCGCTATTTTTTCTTTTTTTTTCTTTGCACTTTGGATGTTTCGGATGCATCTGAAGCTTTGACTCTTTGATCTTTGAATATTTGCTTGCCTCTAGATAGCTTTTTGAATAGAGTGATGAGGGTTTCCTGAAACAAGCACTATAGAACACTTTCCTGGGAGTAAGCAGTACTGATTTCAGTAATAATTACATCTGAGTAGACCTGTATAAGATTGCGCTATATGCTGCCAATCCTACACCCATTTTTCTGGGAATTAAATTTTAATAATAAGGCAGCAAATTAGAGGGGGTGGAGGCAGCACACACAACCACCTGGGTATGCACTCAATCCAATGGGAGTACAGGAGCATGGTCAGAATGATGGAGGACATGCAAATATGTGCAGCTGCTCGATCATGTGACCATACAATAAACTGATGCGAAGAACACATGTGCACAGTAAAAAAAACCTATTTGTATCCATGTGAGTAAATGAGCTTTCCAAACTCATTTCAGTTTGGATTAAAACAGGTGTATTGACTTTAGTCAGACTGGGGCAGGATACAACACAGAGGAGCTGAGATACAGTCCTCATGTAGATTCAGCCATGGATGAGCTCCTGTCCAGGTTTCAGCCAGCCAGGCATGCCTTTTGCAGGAACATTCAGTCTCTTTCAGTTTTTCATTTTGTCCCCCTTGCACCACAACAACACTGTGTTCACTGAGCACTATCAGGTGAACATTCCCTCTTATAATTTCCCTTTAAATAAAATTTTCTGTACTTTTGCAAACCACACTGTTCCCCCAAACTCCTTCTTGGTCGGAATGGTTCTGTTCTGGCTATTTAAGAATTGGCATCCTGAGAACAAATTTGTTATGATGAGGTGAGAACTGGAGGAGGTGGGGTGGGAGTGTGTTTATTTGGTTCCATTTATATCTTGTATTTCATAAAAATCTTCAGATGCCTCTGGGGAAAAACAGCCACAGGAAAATAGTGTAAAGCTCTTACATTTGGGTCAGGAGTACACTCTGGGAATAGGGCTGTGAAGCTATTTATTTTTCTGCAAAATTAAAGAAGCTAGTGTAAGTAACTTATATAAAAAGATACAACTAATTTAATATCCTATTTGGCCCTTAGATAAAAAGTTAAGTACAATTGCTGATAATAACTGAATAACTGATCAACAATCCCACCCTGACTCTTCCTGACTAGATCTGTGAAATTTTTGGAAATTTCAAAGCCTTGCAAAAATTAGTTTTTTCTATTTTTTAGGGGAAAACAATTGGAAGTTTTTGGAAAAATTGAAACAAATGTGATATTAGCATCCTTTAACAGCACTTTTTTAGTTTAGGAACATAAAATGAATTATCTACTCAATATAATTTTCTTTGGTATAAAATTATCTATGTTTGGTGTATTCAGAAAAGTACAGTTTATTCAGAGAATAGTTGCAAATGGAATTCCTCTTTTAAATTGTCAGTTTTGGGGGTGTGGCCAAGATGTCAGCATGAACAGCAGCCTGAACCAGATGGTCTTAGTCTGCTGCTAAAGACCTGGGTTTGAAGAAACATCTGGCCCTGAATTCCGGGGTGAAACTCACCTTAAGAGGTAGGGTGAGCGAAGTGGCTCACAAAGTCTAAACGACCCAGTGCTGGAAAGGTAGAGGGGAGATTCCAGCGTGGATGAGGTCTGAGATGGAGCAACACCACCGGGACTTTAGCCAGGATGTCCTGCTAGTGCTGGTGAAGTGGCCTTTTTATAAAAGAATTACAACAATCATAAGTACCCAGTTGAGGTCTGAGAAGTAACTTCCAAATTCATTATATCCAAGAACCTATTGGAGAGATTGAAGAAGACTTGATTGGTCTGTTGGGGAAACCTTAAAAAGCTTTAAAAAAGCTTAAAGTGCTTGAAGTGCCTGAAAATGCCTAAAAGTGATTAAAAATGTTGGATTTGCTGAACTTTTTGAATATTGGACTCTGTATTTGATTTTGTAAATAGAATCCCTAAATTTTTTAAGAAGTGGCTACTTTATTTCTTTGTTGTGTGGCTTGTTAAGCAAAATGGAGGGGGCTGGAATGTGTTTCTAAGAGAGCGAGGAAATGGCAATGGCGGCATTGAGAGGCTGAGCAGAGGGTTTTTTTCTACTCCAATTTGTGTCCTCGGTCATGTTGGGGTTTCAAGACTGTATATAGTGTGTTATGAAAAGTGAAGGAAAGATAGAAACGGTATATTGAAAGGATTGAATGGAGGTGTGAAGGCCAGCCCAAATAGACACTGTTTCCTCACTTGGGAAAGCCTCATTAATACCATTTTGCAGTTCTATAGGTGAGAAGACTGACTTTAGAAAGTGACATTAACTATTTGTGGGGAAGTCTCTGCTTTAGGCCACAGGCTGGAGTGTGTTTATGGCATTTAGGTAGCAGGGGTTTCTGGTTTGCCGGGGACTGGGAACATGACATTTGAATGAATATTGTGGTGATGTGTCGTGAAAGGGTGGATTAGCTTCTGGAAGAGAAGCAGAAGAGCCTTTTGTTTTTGTGATTATTATAGTGGATTAGCTTCAAGAAGAGAGGTGAAGAAATAGACTGCTCTGTTTTGTTGGGATTAGCTTCTTGAAGAGAAGTGAGGAAAGACAGAAGGATTGGAACTGAGAAACTTGACAATATATGGATTATATGTTAAGAATAAGAATTTGATAATTTGATAATGAAATGGATTTGAAAAACTGATATTTATATTGATTTTAAAATCCTATTGAATACTTAATGAACTATCACAGTAAATTCATATATTATATATTACATAATTCATTGAGTGTATGTAGTTGATACAGTATAACTATGAATTATTATTAAACATTAAAGTTAATTAATTGTAGAATAGGGATTTGGTATATAAATGAAATGTAAGGTTTTGTATTCGAATGGATTGTATGAAATGTAGTTAAGGAGAAGTTCAGGCACTACTGTTTAAAAAGGGTATGGCAACAGGCTCCCCAAGAAACAATACAAACATATTTGCCATTGTTAGAAAAAGAAGAGCTTCAACTGGTTCAAAAATCATGGAATCTGCTAAAGTACTAGAGGAAATACAGAAAATGAGCATGGACATGATGGAAGAACTAAAGGCAACAAGGGCAGAAATTAGAACTACAAGAACAGAAATAAAACAAGATCTGAAAAAGGAAGTAGAGAGTTTAAATCAGAACTTACAAAAATTTACTACAGATTTCATAACAGTTGATAAGAAGGTGGGAGTCCTACAGGAAAAAAATAAAAAATTGGAAGAAGAAATAGAACAACTCAAAGGAGAACAACAGAAAAATATCTGCTATCACACGCTTGGAGATGTGTCAACGTAATAAATGTCTGAGATTGTGGGGTCTAGCAGAAGTGGAGAATGAGAATCTACATCAAAGAGTTACAGAAATGCTAGCCTTATATATTGTTCAAAGAGCTGGAAGATTTGAAGTAGAGATGTTACCCTGTGACTTGGGGGTCCCAGGAGGGACACCCAATCAACCACACCAAACCAAACAAAGATGGGGAAATTAGCTGGAGCACTCTCTAGGCTTATAGCCATGCCTAGCTTTGCGCTTGTTTGGTGGCCTCACAAACACTTGGCTGGTGGCAGAGCAGGGGCGAATTATGATATCAAAATAATATGATAATAATAATAATAAAATTTATTTTTATCCCGCCTCTCCCAAATGGATCAAGGCGGCATCACAGAACATATAAATATTAAAACATCAGAATGTAGCCCACCCTCCCCACCCACCAACCCTACCATCCCCCTAACACACTATTAAAACAGATTAAAAATAAATTGAAAACTAACATTAAAACAAAAACAATTAAAAACAAAGGGACAATTGATGAGAGGCAGTGGAACACTAGTCTGGGAAGGCCTGTCGGAAGAGAACAGTCTTGACTGCTTTTTTAAAGGCCATTCCATAACTTGGGAGCGACGAAGAAAAGGTCCTCTGGGTAACTGCAGCCAACCTAGTTCTGATTGGCTGCAGTAGATTCCTCCCAGAGGACCTTAATGTGCGGGGCGGATTACATGGGAGAAGGCGATCCCGCAAGTAGGCTGGCCCCAAGCCATGAAGGGCTTTAAAGGTAAAAACCAACACCTTGTACTGTGCCCGGAAACTAATAGGCAGCCAGTGTAAAAACTTCAAAATAGGTGTTATATGGTCAGTTTTAGATCTTCTGGTGACCAACCTGGCTGCCATATTCTGAATTAATTGAAGTTTCCGGACTAAGCACATGGGTAACCCTATGTAGAGTGCATTGCAGAAGTCAAGCCGTGAAGTTACCAGCACATGTACCACTGTTTTTAGGTGTTCCAAGTCCAGGAAGGGGCGCAGCTGGCGTATCAGCCGAAGCTGATAGCAGGCGCTGCTGGCTGCCGCATCAATTTGAGCTGTCATCTGAAGCGGTGAGTCCAAGAGCACCCCCAAGCTGCGGACACAGTCTTTCAGGGGAAGTGTGACCCCGTCTAGAACTGGTTGACAAACCTCCATACCTGGGTTAGGGCCCTTGACAGCAAGTACCTCCATCTTATCTGGATTCAGCTTCAGTCTGTTTTTCCTCATCCAGTCCATTACTGCTTCAAGGCATTCATTTAGAGGCGAGATGCCACCCTTAGTCGATGCTATTATCCGAGGCATGGAGAGATATATCTGGGTGTCATCAGCGTACTGATAGCACCTTGCTCCATACCTCCTGATGATCTCTCCCAGCGGTCTCATGTAGATGTTAAATAGCATTGGGGACAGGACGGCGCCCTGAGGGACGCCAGATTTAAGCTCCTTTTTCGAGGAGCAGCTGTCCCCAAGTATCACCATCTGGTATCTACCCGAGAGATAGGACCAGAACCACTGAAGTGCAGTGCCCCCGATCCCCAGCCCTCTCAGGCGTTCCAGAAGGATACCATGGTCTATGGTATCGAAAGCCGCTGAGAGATCCAAGAGTACCAGCAGGGTCACACTTCCCTTGTCGATACCCAGGCGTAGATCATCCACTAAGGCGACCATGGCAGTCTCAACTCCATATCCTTCCCTGAAGCCAGTTTGAAATGGATCTAGATAATCTGTTTCATCCAAGACAGCTTGGAGTTGAAAATGATATCTAAGGTTACCAAAGGCCAGGCCAGTTCACGGTGGTAACAATCCCCCCCCCCGAAAATGGGCAATTTGACACAAATTGATCATTTTCCAATTAAACATTTCAAACGAATTTAAAGCTGAATAGCGGACTTTGGATTCTGGAGTCGTATCACGCCAAGGGATTTTGCAACAGTTCTAACTAGTAAAAGCAGTCCCTAACTAACAACATCCTAACCCTAGCTATACATACAGGAAATGTACAGTAACAATAACAATGCAAGGGTTGCGTAACGAATGGCCCACCTCCGGCTGGCGGTCTCTCAGCTTTGGATTAGGACCCCTAAAGCAGATCTGGCAGTTTCTGACTTGCCTTGGTGTAAACAAATATGACTCAGCAGATAATAACCATGCCTAGCTTCGTGCTTGTTTGGTGGCCTCATAAATACTTGGCTGGTGGCAGAGCAGGGTCGAATTATGATATCAAAATGATATCTAAGGTTACCAAAGGCCAGGCCAGTTCATGGTGGTAACAGAGATTTATAAAATATTCAGAGTTCAATCGCAAATAGCGAAGAGAAAAGGCCTTCCAAGGGATGTTGTCATTTATTTCACTAGAGAAAAAAATGAAAGACTTAATTTTGGAACAAAATTACAAAGAAAAATTGATTGTGGATGATGTGGAAATTCAGATCTTTAAAGACATTCCACCTAATGTTCTGAGAGAGAGGAGAGAATATGCATTCTTGACAAGAAACCTTCAAAGACTGAATATAAGATACAGATGGGAATTTCTGGAAGGATTTTCTTTTTTGAGGATAAGAAGTTCATGATAATATCAGTTGAACAAGCAACTGAATTCTCAGGAAAATATCTTAAAGGGAAAACCAAAAAACCTGAGAAAGCTAGGAAGAAAGCAGACTGAAAACAAAAAGGCACGGCACAGGCAGAAGACTTGAGTTGGATGTCCAAAGAGTCACAATCGGAAATTGTAGAAGAAAAGAAAGCGAGTAAGTAAGAATAAAAAGAAAGTTCAAGTCTGAAAATGAAGATGGTGACTTGGAATGTCCACAGAATAAACTCACAAGAGAAGAGACGACAGATCTTTCATTATTCGGAAAAATTAAAACCCCAGATTACTTGTCTACAAGAGACTCATATAAAAGCCAACCATGAAAGATATTTTACAAACTCAAAATTGGAAGAATGTTTCCCCTCTTCTTATTCTAAGAAAAAAAGAGGAGTAGCAATTTATATTGATAAAAATATTCCTGCCAGAGAAATATTTAAGGACGAAGAAGGAAGAATTTTGGGAGTGGAAATTCAGAAAAACAATAAACAAATATTAATTGATGGAATTTATGTCCCAAACGAAAAGAAGGAAAATTTTTATAAAGAATTATGTGAGAAACTGTTAATTTATGAAGACAGAGATTGGATACTGCTGGGAGACTGGAATGGAGTGCAGGATATACATTTGGATAAATCCATTGAAAAATCAAAGAAATGAACTTCTCACGGCAAATTACTAACCACCTTTTTTGAACTCTGTCATGATCTATCAATTATTGATGTATGGAGATATATGCATCCAAACACAAAAGATTATACTTTTCTTTCTGAGCCATACTAGACATGGTCTAGATTGGATATGATTTTAATTTGCAAACACAAGTTGCAAGAAATAAGATACGCAAATATTTTACCAAAAGTGTTGTCTGATCATCACCCAGTTGTGATAGAACTACAAGAAAAAGGAAGACAATTTAATTGGCAACTCAATGATAGATTATTAAATGATGAGACTGTCATACGAAAAGCAAAGGAAACAATAAAAAATTATTTTTACAAAAATCTTAACCAAGCGATAAAGATGAAAACAGTTTGGGATGCATCCAAAGCAGTTATGTGAGGGTTCTTCATTCAGCAACAACAGCAACAGAATAAGAAGAATAAAGAGAAATGTCAAAAATTATTAGTAGACCTTCAAGAAAAGGAAAATGAATTTAAGAAGAACACTTTGAGGAAGAATCTCCAATTTGAAACAAAAAAGTTACAAAAAGAAATTGAAGCTTTCATGATGGAGGAAATTGCTAAAAAAATTAAAATATTTCAAACAAATGCATTTTGAACAAGCAAACAAGATAGGAAAATGGTTGGCATATAAATTAAAAAGGAAAAAAGAAAGAAATTTGTTTTTCGAACTTAAAAATGGGAAGAAGAGTATTTCTAATCATGATAGAATAAAACAAATGTTTGAAAAGTATTTTGTGAAACTATTTGAAGAAAAAATACCTCTCAGCAGCATAAAGATGATATATTGCATATCTAAAGAAGCAGAATTTGAGCAAAATTTCCAAGGAGATGAAGAAAAAACTAAATGAGCCCATTACATTAAAACAAGTAGAAGAAGTTATTAGGGATCTGAAACCAGAGAAAGCACCGGCTCCAGATGGCTTTACAGCTTTATAATATAAAAGAGTGCAAGAGGAAATAGTGAAACCACTTCAAGCAACAATAAGAGAAATAAAATTGCAGAGAAAAACCAATACATGGGGAGAATCAAATATTGTCTTGATCCTAAAGGAAGGTCGAGACAGAAGAGAAGTCCAAAACTATCGCCCAATGTCTTTATTGAATACAGACTATAAAATATTTACAAAAATACTTGCGAAGAGTCTGAAAAAAATATTACAAGAGAAAATTCAAGAACAGCAGACAAGCTTCCTACCTAGTAGACATACAAAAAAAATATAAGAACAATTCTTGATGTGATAGAATATTATGATAAAAATCCCGGGAGGAAGGCTGCCATGATCTTTCTAAACGCAGAAAGGGCATTTGATAATGTTTCATGGAGATTCTTGCAAAAGACACTGGAAGAATTAAACTTTGGAGAAGACTTTTGTCAATGAGTGGGAATGATTTACCAAGATCAATCAGCTAGATTGATGATAAATGGGGATATCTCTATGAGCTTTCCAATAACTGAAAGTGTGAGGCAAGGATGCCCACTCTCACTCCTAATATTCATCACAGTTCTGGAGATGTTGTTCAAAAAGATCAAAGAAGACCAAAGGATTAAAAGTTTGAGAATAAAAAAGCGAGAACTGAAATTAAAGGCCTTTGTGGATGATGTGGTTATTTTTTTAGGGGAACCTCAAGATTCTGTTCAAGAACTGATTAAAATTGTAAAAGATTATGGACAAGTTGCTGGTTATAAAATAAATAAAGAAAAGACAGAGATGTTGCCAATGAATATGACAAGAAGAGAACAAAAATATTTGGAAGATATATGTGGATTTAAAGTTGTAAAAAAAAATCTGAGAATCTTTAGTATGAAGAAAAATAAAAAATTATTCGAAAATAACTACCAGAAAGTATGGCAAGAAATAAAAAATGATGTGTTGAAATGGACTAAGTTGAATTTATCCCTGTTGGGGAGGATAAATGCATTTAAAATGTCTCTGCTTCCTAAATTGATGTTCTTGTCCCAAAGCTTACTGATAGTTGGAAATGAAAAACTATTTAAAGAATGGGAAAAAGAAGTTTCCAAATTTATATGGGCAGGAAAAAAACCAAGAATTAGATTCAAGTCTCTTCAGGATTCTGAAGAAAGAGAAGGATTTGATTTACCATCATTGAGATTATATTACTATGCTTGTTGTTTAGACTGGATTAAAGACTGGATCTCATTAGTTAAATCATTACTGACAGAACTGGAGGCAATTGAAAATAGACTTGGCTGGCATCCTTATTTATATTATAATAAGATCACTGTAAATAAGGACTTTGATAACCATTGTATAAAGAAAACTCTACTAAGAGTTTGGCAAACAGTAAAATGAAAGTTTTACACGAAACTCCCAATCTGGGCGTCACCACAAGAAGCTTTTTAAGATTTCTGAAACAAAAGAGGGGAAGATATTAACACATAAAGATTTAGTTTCATGGAACCAAGGTAATCCGAGAATGAGGACATTTGAAGACTTAAAGGAAGAAGGACAAGAATTAAGTTGGTTTCCTCAAAGATAGTTAAAAGAAAGATTTAAAATGGACCAGAAATTATTTGGATTTGAAGGGAAAGAAAATGAATTAGATTCAGTATTAACTAGTGATCATAAAAAACTGGTATCTAAACTTTGTAAATTATTACTTCAAAAAGATATGGAATGGGAAGTAGTAAAGGGAACGATGATAAAATGGGCACAAAATATAGGACACTCAATTGAATTAGATAACTGGATAAAGACTTGAAAAAGAGACATAAATTTTGCTTCTAATTTGAATCTCAGAGAAAATTACTATAAAATGTTATATAGATGGTATACGACCCCAGAAAAATTACAAAGAATGACTAAAAAGGAGGATGGTATTTGTTGGAAGTGTGAAGGGAAAAAAGAGACCTTTTACCACATGTGGTGGTCATGCAAAAAAGCAAAGAAATTTTGGAAAGAAATTCATGATATGATCCAGAAGATTTTTAAATGTAATTTTGAGATGTCCCCTGAAATGTATTTGTTAAATATGTTAGAATCAAAGATTGAAATCAGAAGATATAAAAAACCAATATTATATTTGGTGACAGCTGCTCGATTAACATACACTCAATATTGGAAATCTACTAAATTTATAAAACTTGAAGAATGGAAAATAAGAGTTTATGATATGATGCAAAATAAAAGACTGGTAAATGCTTTAAAAAACAAACCAATTCAAAAATTTGAGAGGCAGTGGAAAGATGTAATAGTATGGTTACAATCTAATTTGAAATCGTATAGGGGGTTTGAAGAGGATATCTGAACTTGTATGATCTTTTGGATTATGTATATAAGTGAGGAGAAAATTCCTTTTGTTGTTAAGGGTGGAGAAGATGTTACGGACATCAACTGGGGAAAAATGTAATTAGATGGAAGTAGGGGGGTTGTGGGGATACATTGCATTCCAGTGTAATGTATTCATTCTTAACTTTTTTAGAATCTCTAATAAAATTTTTTTTAAAAAAAATAAAATGTCAATTTTTGTTACAAATTTAATTGAACTACAAGGTCTTGAACTGTAAGGACCCTCCCTGTTTTTGCCCCTTCATTGTTGTTGCTATGTGCCTTCAGGTCATTTCCAACTTATAGCCTTAAGGCAGTCCTGTCACAGGGTTTTCAGTGACTGAGAGAGTGTGATGTGCCCAGGGTCACCCAGTGGTTATCTTGACTTCTCGTGTCCCCTGGGGACACGTTGATTTGCTCCAAAAATGGAAAGACTGGGGAAATTAGTGGGCACTGCTATAGCAAAGATGAGGGGCAGGGTAACCCAGCAGGATCTTGTACCCAATTTTTACCGGGTCAGGTCAAGCAAAAAGCCAGACAATAATACCAATAAATGGATTTTATTAATAAATGTGTTCTCACGCACCAATGCACTCACTCACGCACGCATACAAGGTCTATCGAGAAGGGAAAGAGGTGAAAGTTGATAGAAGATTTAGCGGAGAGGATGTAAAGGTAGTGATACTGCACCTATCCAGAAGTCTTCAGTCTGGGAAGTAGCAAGAAGGATGGAGCTCAGCGAAGAGAGGTGGCTGAGGGGATCACTCGACTAACAGAATGCTGGTCTGGTAGGGTGGTGGGGAGTAAAAACAGGAACTTCTTATAGGGCAGAATGTACCTTGAGGGCAGGCCCTCTCCTGGGACAAACAATGGCCAAAATAGAAGGAAAGGGATCTAGGAGTCTTCATAGACCACAAGCTGAACATGAGTCAGCAGTGTGATGCGGCAGCCAAGAAAGCCAATGCAATTCTTGGCTACATCAACAGGAGTATGGTGTCTAGATTGAGGGAGGTACTGGTACCACTCTACTCTGCTTTGGTTAGACCTCATCTTGAATACTGTGTCCAGTTCCGGGCACCCCAATTCAAGAAGGACATGGTCAAGCTGGAGCAAGTCCAGAGGAGGGCGACCAAAATGGTGAGAGGCCTGGAAGCTATGCCCTATGAGGATAGACTTAGAGAGCTGGGTATGTTTAGCCTGCAGAAGAGAAGGTTAAGAGGGGACATGATAGCCATGTTTAAATATTTGAAGGGATGTCATGTAGCGGAAGGAGAGGGCTTGTTTTCTGCTGCTCCAGAGACCAAGACAAAGAGCAACGGATTCAAGCTGCAGGAAAGGAGATTCCACTTGAACATCAGGAAGAACTTCCTGACAGTTAGGGCTGTCCAGCAGTGGAATATGCTGCCTTGGAGTGTAGTGGAGTCTCCTGTCTTGGAGGTTTTTAAACAGAGACTAGATGGTCATCTGTTGGGAGTGCTTTGAGGGTGTTCCTGCATGGCAGGGGGTTGGACTGGATGGCCCGTGTGGTCTCTTCCAACTCTACATTTCTATGATTTCTACGAAAAATGCTGCACAAGAGCAACTTGATAGTTTGCATGATCGGTTCATGTAAATAGACTTCACTTTCATAGGATTTGCCAAAGTCAGAGTGGCTCAACCTGGGGAAAGCACGGTAATCCCTTCAAGTTGACTGTTCATGGCTGAGGACCCTTTGTTCATGCGGGACATGTCTAGCCTGAGGTGTCCTTGGGAAACGTGACTGGGGATTTTCCTGGCCTTGACCTAGTTTTGGTTGTTCAACCTAATTTGTCTATGCACCCACCCAGGCAACCTCTCTGGCATGGCAGGCATATTTGATATCAATTTTATATTCCCCCAGGATGGAGTCTGCCACTGGGGTAATGGTCTCTAGGGTGTAGTCCAATGCTCAAACCACTACACCATATTGGATACAGCAAAAACCAATAAAAAGAGAAGAAACTATCAACATAAATAAAACAGGGAACTGATTGTCTCCTCTAGGCCCTTTCCACACAGGGGATGGGGGAACGGGGCAGCGCACGCAGGGACGGATCTTACCTGAAAACAGGTTGCTCCGTCCCTGCGGGGAGCGCGCGTTCACCGCTCCACACGCTGGCGAGTTTCGGCAGCGTTCAGCGGCGCCCAAAATGGCGGCTGGCGACTTCCGGCGGCGCTCTGCCAATCAGGGCAGCATGCCAGCCGGAAGCCCGCCCCCGGGCAGCTCTGCAGGGACACGCTAGCGCGTCCCTGCAGCTTCACACAGGGCGCTGCAACAGGTTAGCGCGCTCGCGTTTCGTAAAAACCACATAAAATGTGGTTTTTAAAAAACGCGCCGCGCCATCCCTTGCGGCCGCGCTAGCGCGGTTTGAGGTGTGGAACCTCCACTATTCAAACCGCTCTAGCGAGCTCCACGGTGTGGACGACCTCCGGATGAGGTTGCCCTAAGCCGTTTTTTTTACCCTGTGTGGAAAGGGCCCTAGTCTTCCATTGTGTTAAGCAGATATAAACCATTCATTTCCATAAAAAGATCAGAGAAAAGAATACTAAGACCAGGAACTGCAATGACCAGAGTATACATTACATACATTTTCCTGTAACATAGTTTTTGGGAATAATTTTGGGACAGTAGATATATGGACTAGAGCCAGCATGGTGTAGTGGTTTGAGTACTGAACTATGATCTTGGAGATCAGGGTTTGATTTCTCACTTGGCCATGGAATCCCACCAGGTGACCTTGGGCATATCACACTCTCAGCCCCAGAAAACCTCATGGTAGGTTTACCTTCGGGTCATCATAATTTGTAAATGACTTGAAGGCACATAACAACACCAAATATATGGATTGCCAATGAATACCAGGTGCTATAGGTTGTATTTCAGAGTAAGGAACTGGCAAGACCACTTCTGGGTATTCCATTCCTAAGAAAACTCTATGGATTTCATGGAAGTGCTGTAAGTCAACAAGCAACTTGTTGTAGGGTCTTTTTCCAGCACATAGCTGTTACCACTGTGTACTGGTCTGGCCTTTGGTGAACCAAAGATATCATTTTGATATCGCAATTTGGCCCTACTCCACCACCAGCCAAGTGTTTGTGAGGCTCGCCGAACAAGCGCAAAGCTAGGCATGGCTACTACTTGCTGCTCCCACCAAACCAAGCCAGATATTGCCAGATCTGCTTTAGGGGACCTCCCAAAACAAACACCTTCATTACAAATGCATGCTACCACAAAGAGATCCTCTGCCCTGAGAGGACACCCTGGTGAGCTAGGTACTTAACTGCCGAGCTAGCCGCATCTACATACCATTGTCAATTCGGACTTTAACTCAATCATGCAAATTCTGACCTTTTGGAGGCTTTGTCTCCAACCCAAAACTTATTGTTTTCACCCAAGACCAGACTAGCCTGTGGTCATTCTTTTCTCAATAAAAACCCCCCATTCTGAGAGCTCTTCGGAACTCTCACCAGATTGCTCTCGACTTCTACTCTGCCTTGCTGCCGCTCGGTTCAGCAGATTCCCCTCGGCCGCCACGCCGGGTTTCCTCTTCTACAATTGGCTTCTCCAGGACTACAGGACAGGTGGCGTATCACCCATTCCCCTTGAAACTCTATTTTCCTTTTCTAGATAGAAGTGTGTTTGTGCTTTTCTTAATAACTGTTTAATAAATCTTAATTGTTGTTTGAACCATTTGCCTGCTCACTGACCTGACGCTGTAGACATAGGGTAAAAGATCCTGCTGTGTTACCCTGCCTCTCGTTAGCCAAGAGAGTGCTCCAGTTAATTTTCCCCATCTTGCTAGGTTTTGCTTGGTTATTTGGGTGCCCCTCACAGGACCCCCAAGTCACAGGGTAACAGAGTGGTGGAACAACGCGGGCAACCCTGGTACCCCTAAGTTGAGAAGGAGTCGCGAACCTCCTCAAATTGGGCGGTACTGACTTAGGGAACGGTCAGTGAGCTGTGTAGAACACCGGTAGGCGCCTTAGTGTGTGCGTGTGGCTTCCGTGTGTATGTGTAGTATTTCTATTGGGTGGATATCTGTACTCCTCTCTTGTCTTGTCCTGGGAACCACCTCCCCATCTTGGGTCTATCGTGGGCTGGGATTGTACGTGTTTTAGGCCTAGCGCATCAGGAACAGTCTACATGTGTTCAACATCTTAGCAGTAAGGCACACAGTACGGAAGGAGCAACCCCACTTCTTTCGTTGTCCCCTTGTGAGTTTCCCTTGGTTTTTGGTTTGTTGTGTATTGGAGAAGGCGTGGGTGGTGATTCCTGGCTTCTCAGTTTTGCAGGTGCGTCCCAATATTGCCGGCTTGTTAGGATTGGGTGGTGAGTCCCAACCTAGCTGTGGGTTTAGCGGTTTAGCCTGAGTAGAGGAGGTACCCTTCACCCAGAAAACCAGTTAGGGGCGGTTCAGTTTTGGGTTCCATGTCCCTCTTCCCCCGCTGTTCGACCGGACAGCGTAGTAAGTTCCTTTGAGTTTGTCACCCCCCCTTTCTGTGAGCCTTGGAAGCGCTCCTGAGGGTTCCCCCTGGGCCCAGGTGGCCTCCCCGTCCCTGAACTGTTGGCCTTATCCTTTTGTCGTCAGTGCTGTCGAGGTGGAGAATCGGGCCTGAGCATACAAAAGTGACCTTGTTTGGGCAGGCTGGAGTTTGGTTCCTTTTCCTCTTCCCTAACGAAGTTCCAGTGAGTTCGTTTTCCTTAACTCCCCCCAGGGGTCTAGGTGATCCTGCCCATCCCTCCAGGTCCTGGTCCCGTATTTGTGCAGGAAATTTTGTAGGAATTTGTGTTGTTGTTGTGTTGTGTAGGAAGTTTTGGTGTTGTTGTGTAGTATAGAGAGATGGCTAAGGAGAGCCCTGTTGTAGTCAAAGACCTCATGTGTGAGGAGGAGGTCCACGGGAAACTGGAGAGATGGGTTTTAGGCAAGGGAAAGTGCCCCTGGAAGGACTCTGTCTTCCAGACGGCTGATCCTTTCACCTCTCTCCAGGAAGCGTACGCCCTTGAGCGTAAATCAAAGAACCCATTTGGGCCTTCGAAGGATTTGTTGGCAGCTTGGGGACTTTGGCTTGAGGTTAGAGATGCTAGCAGTGCCCTAGTTGAGACCCAGGGGAGGCTAGCAGAAATGGAGAAGGAGAATGCCTGGCTTCATGCCGAGATCGAGACCTTGCGAGCAGACAAGGTAACTTTTGCGTCTGTTGCACAGGCCTCAGCCCAGAAGTTGAGCGACCTCACCCTAGTCACCCAGACTTGGGAGGAGAAAGCCCACGCCTTAGAGACTGAGCTTGATCATGCCCGGTCTGCGGTCCGATTGATGGTTTGCCAGGTAAAGGAACAGCAGGAGGCTGTTAGTCACACAGCTTGCCATAAGCAGATTGCTGCCCTGGAAGGTCAGCTCCAGATATGTAAGGCTCTAATTTCGGCAGTGTGTCCAGAGCTGTTCCCAAGAGGACTCTTTGCCAGCAGACGCCCTGGAGTCCTCCCTGCATAATCCGGACTGGGATGCCCCTAAGGTGCCAGTCCACCCAGTTGAGAGGCTGTCCATGACCCGCAGGACCGTACCCGCTAGCAGTGGTGGTGAAGAAACCCAGGAGACTCAGGTCACTGAGGCCAGAATCCCCTGGCATGCAACTGAGGCGAAAGCAATTGCAGATCAGTTAGGACCCTTGAATCGGTCCACTGGCATCATGTGGCTAAATGCGGTGATAAATTCTCACCCGACAGCCAATGGCCAGGACCTGACCCAACTGGCGAGCCTTTCCATGTCTCCGTCGCACCTTCTGACTCTTGAATCGGCCGTGGCGGCTCGAGGCTCGGTTAGGCTCAAGGCACACAACTGGATGAGAGAGGTCGTAAGGATCCTTTGGCCTGGACAGAGTGCAAGTGCGCTCTACGTCATGGAGCAGCAGGGTCCTTGTAAGAACCCTGAGGCTTACGTGGCGCAGAAGCAGCTACTCCCCATTTTAGCTGAGAAGGTACCCCTAACGGCTTGTGGGCACAATTTTGATCATGTAGAGTTCTGGGCATAGTAATATCTCTGAGTATGTTTTGGTCCCTGTCAACCACACAGTAATGTCCCAGCTTACTAAAGACTGTTTCTGCTTGTGTACTCTGTGTGAGAGTGTGACCCTAGTGCCTAGTGGCGCTCCCGTTTGGATTGACTGATCTGCCAGTAATCTTTGCTTCTGCGGCCAGCACGTAATGGATTGCTTTGGCCAAGATTTTTATATTCTCCAGGAAAGGCGAGACTATATTCTGGAAATTGAGTACGCACCCCGAGAATCCGAACTAGATGGGTTCCATCTTAGCGACGAAATCCCTGCGACTTCATGGCTCAGGAATTTCACCAATTTGGCAAACCAAGTAAAGGAGGTTTCACACTTCCTCCGTCAAATTGTTGTAAATGTGGACCATTTGGCCCAGAAGGCTGTAAAATCCTCTGTAGAATTAGAAGCTGCTACGAAATATTCCTGGTGAGACATTTTTAATTGGTCATCTTCGGACAGACCATCGCCCGATATGCCATGCACCCATTAATAATATTTCAGATTGTACTTGTTATATGTCTAATTGTACTGGCTCTGTGGACTAAGAAACAGATTTTCCAGCTTCAAGCCGGAAAGTTTTACCAACAGACTCCGAGGCGTAACTGGTAACATTTGTAAATAGTTAAAGATAGTATAGATTGTTAGTGTAGTGTTTGTGGTAGTTTTCCGATTGGCTTCAAAAGCCTATCCATGGGCGGCCAATCTTCCAGGCCTGCCCTTGGAGTCCAGCTTGTGTTTTCTTTGGATGGTGATGCAGTTGCCTCGGAACTAGCATCTAACCGCTAGTCCCTGCCGCTGCAAGCCCTCGGGTTACATCATCAGGCTTGGAGCTCCAGCTTCGGTCTGGAAGAGAGGGAGGGGTGAGTGTGCAGGCCCTGTGTGTGGCCCGGACCAGAGTGCGAATGGATCCTTCATCAAACAAAGGTCTCCTGGTGCTGCTGGGATGGGGTAGACACTGGCCTCTCCGGGCTTAGCGAGTAGATGCAGGTTCCGACGCATCCATCTCACCATCGTGACCAACGGCCGTCCTCCAGCCAAGAACACTGTAGGATCCGTTGCCTTTTAAACCCTCACATCCCCGGGTCTTTTAAGTCATGACGACCAAATTCGAACCCGGTTCCCAGGAGGCTTCGTGCCAAAGATTTGCATTAACCATTTGTATTGGTAGTAACTGGTGTCAGTCTTTCTTTCAAAAAGTTACAGATCACTCCTTCCTGTAAGCTGATAATCCCTGGACCCGTCCATCCACCCCAAGCACCGTGGGGTGTGCGTGTGAGTATCCAGACACCGACTCCAGTCAAAGGACCAAGTCCGAGATGACATCCCATTCCAATTGATGCAGTTGGGGATCACAGCCAGCCAATCCTCAACAAACTTCATGGACTATACTGCCCACATCATGCCTGCCTCCCATTTGGACTATTCCGGTTGTCATTTCGCAAGCCTGATCCCCCAAAGAGCTAGCACACCTGGGCTAGTTCAACCATGGACTTGGACAATTTTTGGCCGTTTAAACCGGACTCATTGCTATGGTTCCAGCCCCACTGGAGCCGCAACTTGCCCGCATTTTCCAGACCCCGAACTTTCTTGTTTCCGGGGGTGGGGTGCAGAGACTTTGTTTGTGCCTCACTCCTTGGGACCTCGGCATTTGCCTTGCCCGCATCACCACAGGACTAGTTGCTCTGCCTGCATGATAATTGAGCTTGCCCGCATTCCACACTATTGAACTGTCGAGTTTGCCTGTTTTTCCCTCCACCTTGGATTACCATCATTCGCCAATTGCTTCACTTACCCGCATTCATTTTTCACTGGCATGGTTATTGTTCATTTGTTTATTGCCCCGTTATCCACCCTTTTGGAGAATTGCTCACATCCTCCACTTGTCCCAATTTTTGCCAAAGGTTCATTTGTTTTGCTGTTGCAACTGTTCATTATTGAAAACTGCCTGCATCCTTAACTGTTTACTGTTTGTTAATCATTGCATTGTTGCCATTTGTACATTCTTGTATATGTAGTTAGGATGTTGTTAGTCAGGGACTGTTTTTTGCTAGTTAGAAATGTTGCAAAATCCCTTGGTGTGATGCGTCTTTGGAATCTGTAGACCTCTATTCAGCTTCAAATTCTGTTTGAAGTGTTTGATTGGAAAATGACCAATTTGTGTCAAATTGCCCATTTTCGGGGGGAGGATTGTTACCACCGTGTACTGGCCTGGCCTTTGGTGAACCAAAGATATCATTTTGATATCGCAATTCGGCCCTACTCTGCCACCAGCCAAGTGTTTGTGAGGCCCGCCGAACAAGTGCAAAGCTAGGCATGGCTACTACTTGCTGCTCCCACCAAACCAAGCCAGATATTGCCAGATCTGCTTTAGGGGACCTCCCAAAACAAACACCTTCATTACAAATGCATGCTACCACAAAGAGACCCTCTGCCCTGAGAGGACGTCCTGGCGAGCTAGGTACTTAACTGCCAAGCTAGCCACATCTACATACCATTGTCAATTCGGACTTTAACTCAATCATGCAAATTCTGACCTTTCGGAGGCTTTGTCTCCAACCTAAAACTTATTGTTTTCACTCAAGACCAGACTAGCCTGCGGTCATTCTTTCCCCAATAAACCCCCCCAGTTCTGAGAGCTCTTTGGAACTTTCGCTGGATCGCTTGGACTTCGTTCTGCCTTGCTGCTGCTCGGTTCAGCAGATTCCCGTCGGCCGCCACGCCGGGTTTCCTTTTCTACAATTGGCTTCTCCAAGACTACAGGACAGGTGGCGTATCACCTATTCTCCTTGAAACTCTATTTTCCTTTTCTAGATAGGAGTGTGTTTGTGCTTTTCTTAATAACTGTTTAATAAATCTTAATTGTTGTTTGAACCATTTGCCTGCTCACTGACCTGACGCTGTAGACATAGGGTAAAAGATCCTGTTGTATTACCCTGCCTCTCGTTAGCCAAGAGAGTGCTCCAGCTAATTTTCCCCATCTTGCTAGGTTTTGTTTGGTTATTTGGGTGCCCCTCACAGGACCCCTAAGTCACAGGGTAACATAGCACACAGTCTTCCTCTGAGCAAGCAATAAGAAGTGCTCCAAAACAAACCAGAAATGGATCTCCTTTACTGTGGAAGTGTTCACTGCCTTGAGGCAGACATCCATCCCTTGATTAACTAGTCCTTGATAAGGAGGTACCATGTTTCCTGGTTATAGTTCCGAAGCATTTCCTTGTAGCTTCTGAGGTGAGACCAAGTCTTTGCTGTGCTAGTTCTAGGAACTCAGAGAAGTTGTTCATGTCCTCCATTGGGATGCTGGCCTCAACTTCCCTCTGAATTGAGGTCAGAGTTTGTGCATATTGAGAATACCATAGTGCACACATGCTCTCTGAAAGGAGATGATAAAAGATTCAAAATCATCTTTGTAGATGGGATGCCTTCTGGATTGACTCAATTGTGGACATTAAAGGTGTTCTCCCTCCTTCGGATCAACCTCTTTGCGTCTAGTGGGGTCCTTCAGCAGCTCAGGTTTCTGGACTTCAAACTCCAGATGGTATAATTCTTACAATGCACTAAATTGCTCAGATGTGACATCTCTGTCTAATATCTGTAGTAATGCCCAGAAATTAGCAGATTGCACTATGGTACCACTGTCTGCACCAGAGTCAGCAGGCTTATGTTGATTGGCAACTCCTTCAGGGTCCATTTCACCAGGGAGAGATTTGCCACTCATAAGCGGCATGCACTCTTCTCTATCTGTGTCCTAGTGCATCAGCGTTCACAAAATAATAATAATGAAAATGCAGCTTGGCTGAAGCAATTTAAGGCAAGTTAACTGATTGTCCTTCGCACCCTATTGGGAGTGATTTATGATCAGATTGATAAGAATTTTGCCAAAATTGTACCATATATGTTAACAGCAGCAAGAATACCTTATTCTCAAAAATGGAAAGACCTCACAATATCGTCAGAAGAAGATTAAGTGATGAATTTGCTTCAAATGGCAGAGATGGATAATTCGTCCATTTTAATTGAAGAAGAGACATTGAAAGAGTGGGAAAAGGTTAGGTCTGCTTGAGAGATTGTTTGAGGAAGATTTGCAACTGTAGGATTGGAATACAGCTGGGACTCCACATTTGCAGGTTTAACTTTCACAGATTTGATTATTTGTATCTCCAACCCCTGCCCACCCACATCAAGCACCGCTTTTCCAGCAGAACATTCCCCCTTGACAGCTCCTATCAGGCTATACATCCATTTAAAAACCCACCTGTGACGAACCTGATGGGAGGGAGTCCTCACAACAGAGCCTCCTTGGCAACTGAGAGTGTTTAAGCTGATTGGATGGTGAAATGGAACCTTGGATAGCCCAGGGGAGGGGCTGGTGGAAAGAGGAAAATAACAGATTTTTAACTGTCTGATGTGTGTTTGAAAGAAGAGTGTGATTTGTAGTGTGTTTGGGAGAGATTTGAAGAGCTCTGTGGGAGAGAGAGCTGAGAAATTGGGTGTACAAGAGATAGTGAATGAACTGAGAGAGAGAGAGTGAGAGAGAAGAATGGTGTGCTGTTTATAAACATTTAGATACAAAACACATTTAAAGCAACAGTGTTACAATAAATGTTTGAAGTTCTGTGTTCCTTATATCAGTGTCACAGAGTCTTATTTGAATCCTGGAATATACACACTACCAATAATATTGGACTGGATGGCCCGTGTGGTCTCTTCCAACTCTACATTTCTATGATTCTATGATTCTATCATCTTGACCTTAGTACCAACAGTACCACATTCTTGGAAAATATAAATCACTGCTGATCCTTACATCTGGGAGAAGGGCAGATTTAGGGAAGGCAGTAAAAGGGGGAGAGTCCTGAAAGGAAGAAGCCAAGAGGGGACAAGAGTGAGGAAGGGACTGCGTTCTCAGAGAGGGAGAACTGAGGCAGACCCGTTTGTCCTGGCCCTGGCTTGATTCAGAGACCTCTCTGGCTGTTCAGACCTGAACACAAAGAGGTGTCAGGCTGGGCAGGCCTTGAGCGTGAGGCTTGGGTTGCGCCTTTTGCACTCAGCACTGACTGGCAGTGGTTTTTTCCCACGTGTGTAACACCACCTTTGGTCTTCCTCCTCCTCTACCATCTGTTGCCTGGAAAGCTAAAGACAGGTTGCATCCTCATTTCTCAGCCTCTCCTAATGCCCCCCATATACCAAGGAAGGAGATGGGTAGAGAAGTATAGAGCTACCATGCTGACTCATCTCCTTTCCCTCTCCTTTTCCTGTCCTGGTTTGGACCCTGGGTGCCTGTTTCCCCCACTATGCCTTAGCTCCATTCCCACAGACATGTGATTTTTCTATTTTTGTGGGGGTACTGTACTCCTAACCCTAGTGATCACAGAGGGCCAACTGTACTATGATTAGAAATAGTATTGTGAGATGTTATGTTTAACAATCAAATATTAATATGAGTGTGTAAATAGTGTAAGAATAGTATTAATTAATTTTAGGGATGGGCCAACTGAATCCTTGAATCCAAATCCCTGTGCCAAAACAGGCAAACCAAATCTTTCAAATCCACCAACCAAATAGTTTGTTGGAGAACAAGATGCCTGAAAACCTAGTCAAACAGACAAACAAAGGGAGATGGCAAGAAGGTAAGTTTTTCCCTTGGAGTAATATTGGCCTTTGCTAACAATTTCAGAAATTACATCTGGGGTTGTATTCTAAGATATTTAAATTAAACATTTAATATTTAAGTTCAGCACTTGACTGGAAGGTACAGTCGTCTTGAGATTTCAAGGACAGCTGAAACATTCCTTTGCATGGCTCCCTTGCAAAGCTCTTTCATACACAATTCTAGGGTTTCTAGTCACAGCCTTCTCTGCCAAAATGTGCTGGTGCATCATCAAACTACAAACCCCAGGATGCCAGAAGGAGCTATGCAAAAAAATCCAGTTTTGACCTGGATTATCTCTCTACTGTAGTATGTGGCCCTGTTTACACAGGCAGGAACATCCGCATTTTCCTGTCTGTGTAGAAAGGGCCTTCATGTCATTTTCAATCTGGGGAGATCCTGAGACAAAACTATGACAATTGTCCTGGCCAGATTTCTTCAGAGGGAGGTTTGCCTTTGCCTAGGCTTTTGCTAAGGCTGAGAGAGTATGTCTTGCCCAAGATTATCCTTCTTTCCCTTGCTTTTTAAATCCTTTTAAAAAAAAGGATTCAAAAGATTCACGATTTGTGAGATTCGTGGATTCCCAGAACCTTCCAGGGATTTGTATCCGGATCCAGATTTGGAAAATTCTGGATTTGTCCCATCCCTAGTTAATTTAATACAACCTTTTAAAAATTTTATTATATATTGGATAAGTTTAAATAGTCATAGTATTGTTTAATTTTGAGGAAGTGTATTTAGTATATGATGCAACAGCCATGTTCTGGGGAGTTGGAAGTCATGTTGTAGTCCTCTAATTTCCTTTTTGTCTTTTTTTGTCTGTGTCTTTAGGATTGTTTTTGTTTAGCTAGTGTATGTTGTTTTTATTTTTCTGTATATGTTGTTTTATATTTTTAAAAAGTGCTTAATAAAAATATTATAAAAACTTAAATAGAGGTTTGTACTTGCCAGCAAAAAGTTCCTTGAGAAATGGGAATGGAGAATCTTGTGGCTGAAGATTCCATAGTTTGGGAGAAGGCTTTCTTCTGTGTCTTCACTAAATATATCTGTAACAGGGGTGGTCTTTCCTTGGAGATCTTAAAATGCAAGCAAGGTCATACACACACTCTTACTAAATCAGCCAGAGGCCCCCCCACAACACAACAAAAATGTCTCCACACTCCCTGGAAGGCATCTGGGGACAAAAATTAGAATGTTTTTTGTGGATGTGTGCATCCACAGAGGAGAAAATGGCTCTCCAAGGTCATGTGGGGGGGTAATATGGCCCTCTGGTCTCCCTGCTTTATTAGATGCTAGTTGCTGCACTGTAGTTCTACTTTCCACTTCCTTTTCTTGTTTTGGGGTTTTAATAGAACAAAATAAATACTTCAGCCAATATGCACATTACAGGTATATGTGAAACCTTGTGGCAGACATTTTCAGTAACACGTAACAGCTAGAAAGATTTGAAAGTGGCTTTAAGTTTGTAGTGTGGACATGTCTTAATCATGTAGCATAGTAAGCATCCAGTTGATCAGTTCCATGTGCTACTCCAAGATACCTTCGATGGACAGATTACTTCTGACCAATTTCATGTTGTTTTGCCTTGTAGGTTAGATATTCCCTTGAGAGTGTCACCCAAGCAGAGGCAGCTTGGAGGACACACTATGAAGATCTAATCTGGCTAAAGCCATTCTACTCAGAGAGTAACAGTTTCCTTGAGATCCAACATGTAGATGAAGATCTGCCCTGCGATGAGGATCAGGAAATATTGGTGGATTATATTCTCGACCGGAAAGAACTGGACCCAGAGGCTGACCATGTAGATTTTTATTTTTTGGTAAGAGTTACAATAATTTGCAGAAAGTGAAGCACTGGGTAAGAAAGAAAAAAGTGAAAGGAAAGAAGAATTCTAAATGGGATAAGCAGAACTAAAAAAATGTTTTTCTTGAGCTACTGTTGGTGGGTTTCTTCTGCTGGTGATTTACACTATAAAGCCATGTTGACTAGGATCCTAGTGGCAGAAATGTTTTGTACTTTGTGTATATGTAAGGATGATTGGACATCACTAAAAACAAAATAGCTTTGCTGAGATATGTCAGTTTCAGTGATAGGCTTTCAGAAGGAAGTGAAGGGCAAGAGTGAAAGGTGTTGTACACAAGACACAAAAGACACATAATGATGGGCTTTCCCAGCATTCCGTTCACTTGCAAATTCAGAAGCTGCAACTGTGACCAGAGATGTGGGGTGGAAAATTTCCCACACCATATATGCTCATGTGCCTATGTGTGTGCGTACTTGCATGCATGCATACATGCACACACACACACAGGTATGTGTAGAATTCTGTTAATCACACTAAGAAATATGCATTATTAATTATTCACTGCATCTTTCTGGGATCCAGAGCAAATTTGTTAGGACTACTGTTTACCTGTCTCCATATTATAAAGCAAGCTGCATGCTACATGGATCTAGTTACCTTCTTGCAAGTGTACTATCACGCTTAACAGCCATTCAAGGTAGTGCCACATTGGACCCAGTTTGCTTTTATTTTAATAACTCAAGAAGCCTACTTTCCCATGGATAAAATCTTTCATGCTGTTTCGCCATGTCCTGTTTTTCTGTCTCCCCGCCCGCCCGCATTTTCTAGCTTTCAGCAGTTGCAACTATGGGGCAGAGTGGACAAGAGAGGTGAGCTTTTCTTATCCCAGAACTAACACATTTCCCCCCTGCAGGTTATATCAAAAGGAAGGATTGTTTCTAATGAATGGAAGCAGGTGCCAGTTGGCAAAGATGAGAGTAAGTAGAAGGACCCATGTTTTTCCATTGACTACATTTCATAGGATGGGAATTACCTGATGAGACCAGGCTGTTCAATTTTGATGGGCTTGCTTTCTGTTATAAGACCCTGTTCTGTCATGTCAGTTATTCTATTTTTACCTCACCTTTCAGGCAGGGCTCCTTGCACAGAATAGTTTGGGTAAAAACTGAAAACAATAATAACCATTTGTGAGAAAGGGTTGTATACCATCCTTGTAAGGCAGGTTCTGAGGAATGTCAGCCTTCCTAAAAACTATGTTTCACACTTCTGCATCCTATGTAACAAATCACTTTGCATACATAGCCAGTGGGGTGTAGTGGTGTGAGTGGTGTGAGTGTTGGACTGTGACTCTGGAGACCAGGGTTAGAATCTGCTACCCTGTTTACTGGGGGTCCTGTGAGGGACACCAAAATGTGCTCAACTATAGGTGGGGAAAATTACCTCAGAGCACTGCTTTAGCGTTACAAGAGGCAGGGTAACTTAGCAGGATCTTTAACCCAATGTCTACGGGGTCAGGCTAGTCAAGAAGCAAACCGTTTTGAAAGCATAAATGAGATCTTTATTAAAATACAGGCAAATAGTGTATGCAACACACTCACTCAGATAACTATAGAAAATAAAGGTGAGAGTGGGATAGAGGGATTTTTCACAGGGGTAGTTGATTTGGGTGATACGAAACCTGTCCTGAAGTCTGGGAAAATAGAGTATGATGCTGGGATTCGATGTGGCTCAGCACGTGGAGCTGAGGGGAGGCTCGCCAAGCAAAGCGGCAGCAAGGCAGTTAGGAACTCGAGAGTGATCCGAGGAGGGTCTTGGAATCAGGGGTTTTTATAGGGAGAAATGTGGCTGCAGGCTATGCCTTACTTGGTGAGAACAATGGATTTCGGGTGCGAGACAAAGTCTCAGAAAGGCCAAAATTTAACATGATTGAGTTAGGTCCGAATCGACAAAGGAGCAGCCAGTATGCAAATGCATGATGCTGGACAGTTGATAGTTCAGCTTAGTCAAGTTGCCTGCTCGGGGCAGGGAGTTCTTTGTAGGTGGCATGCATACATAATAGGGTGTTTGCCGGGAGGTCTCCTGAAGCTGCGATCTGGCTATTTCTGGCTTGCCTGTATTTATTGCAGCAATCAACCACTGAGCCTAGTTTCGTGCTTGTCTGGGTGCCTTGCAAACACGTGGAGAGGGGTGGTGGAAGAAAGCCAGATTATTGATATCAAAAGGTTATCTTTATGCTATCGCCAAGGCGGCCTGGAAGCTGCAGTAACAATCCCCCTCCCCAAAAATGGGTGATATGGGACAATATCGGTCATATTCCAATTAAATATTTTAAAGCAGTTTTAGTGCTGAATAGGGATCTACGGGCTCAGAGGTCGTATCACTCCACAGGCCAAGGGAATTTTGCAGAGAGCACGAGGGATTCCTATCTTATAAAAACATTCCTATCTAAAACCCTAAACCTAAACACATTCACACAACATTCACAATAGCAATAAGCAATGAGCAATAACCAATGAAAGAACCCTCCCACCAATGGAGAAAGGCAATGCAGTAATGCAGAATGAAATAATCAATGAAAAACTGTAAATCCAATGCAGGACATGGCAATGAAGACAATCCAAGGAGCAATCAGTTCATTAGGGATGAGGGAACGAGAGTTTGTAGTCCGGGGGAGGTGAGGTGCAAGCAAAAGTCTCTGCACCCCCTCCTTGAAACAGGAAAAGTCTTGTAGCAGGAACAAATGAGCAAAACATAAGTCCATCCGGGCAGTGGAGCAGGAATAATAACAAAATGTCCAAGTTGGGGCAGCTTGGCTGGCCTGCTGCAAGTTCAGGAACAGTGAGGCTTCGCAGAATTTGGAGCCTGGAACAGTTCATTGGGCTTCTCAGGTTAGCAAACTGTAGCAGGATGGCAAAAAGTCCGTTTTTGCACTCGGGAGGCTGTGTGGTCACCTTCCCTCACGGTCTCAGGTGTCATCAAGGATGCAGGAATCTCTAAGTACAGCCCATCAGATGGAGCAGCAACTTGCTTCGTCACCCCCCCCCCACGGTACGACCTCAGGATCTTCCCGGTCCTCCGGATCGGTTAACCTATTATTGTTTAACTGATAAGATTAGTAGCCAATGTATGGAAAAAAGCAAATTACTGGCTCAAAGCCTGCTAGGATGAAAATGGGACTATAAAACCAAATTCTTCGCTGTAGACCGTGAAGTTTCCGCAGAAAACAGGTTTAAATGGGTCTCAAAAACAGAACAGTATTGGCCTTGGCTAGGCCTGTTAAGATAGTGGGGCTGTGAATTCAGGTTGGTAACAAAAGCCTGATGGCCTGGATAGGCTTTTTGTTAAACAGAGAAAGAAAGAGGTGACACCACTATCAAAACTATTTACGTGGCGGAACTATTTACAATAACTGAGGATCCGGAGGGGTCGCCGCTCCACCTCTGAGTGGGAACTCAGACAATGGCTGCTCAACCATTGTCAAATGCCTTGTATATGGAGACAAGCGTCTCGGACCAATTAATGGCAGGTACTTCCTTGTTATTTAAGGAAGTCTTAGAAATTACTGGGCTCAACTGTGTGTGCTTGTGGGTCTCTAGAATTACTTGCAAAAGTGGCAGTGCCCACTCATTGCTGGAGACCCTTTTGGCCAAATCAGTGTGGAGGCTGGTGCCTGACCCAAGTGCCTCCTGAATTTCCTTATTCCCAATGGGCACTCTGGTGACGGAGATGGAGCCATGAGCGGTCGTAGCTCCTCTCATGAACACCAGAGCGACAGTAAATTGGGTGCCCCAGAGCATGAAAACAGTCTGGCACCAGAACAGCTTTGTGGAGGGGAAGGCAGTAGCCAGGTCCGCCTCCATGTGGCATTTGGAACTCTCCGTTATTGAAATCTCCCCGGCTGGACTGTGTCCCAAGGGAGTATGTATGGTCACGTCAGGGTGTGCCAGGGTGAGTGCCTTTACTACACTGTGCTCTGGTTGGGCGGGAGCATTCTGCTGCTTGAGTCCCCAGTCCCATGTGAAACTTCCTTGAAAGATGGCATGGAGAGGAAGGACTCTTCTGGCCACAGCTTCAAGGAAATCTCGGTGGAGACTGCTGGTTCCTAGCCCAGGGCTCAGAGCAGGGACAATGGAGAGCTTTGGAAGCTTGGGGCTGGCTTCCACTGGCTGTGTGTCCTCCTTTTCCTGGCTCTCACATGGGCTGGCAATGTACTGTGTCTTGTCTGATTCTGTGGGGGCTTCCTCCTGAACCTTAGCCTGGTGCGATCCTTCTCGGTGCTCTGAAAGCACTATTGTCTCCGAGGTGGCTGGATTCACACTCGGGGCTGAGTCAGGAGGAGGTGCAATCTGCCTGGCTTTAGAGTGCACTGAGCACTTGTGTCCATCAAAGGACTTAGATTGGGTCCCCCCCCCGCCGTATCCGATCAAACTGATAGTGTCTTGGGTGGGCTCACCCTGTCTCATCAGGTTTGGGTGCAGCATTTTCAGTGCCATGCTGGAGTCTGCAGGAGGGATGGCAGGGGTCTTTTCCCTATTGGTCCCAGTGCCTGCCTTCACCCAGAACCTTCCCTGTCTGTTGGGCGT